>VMBQ01002928.1:103810-120395 GCA_007657795.1 Dreissena rostriformis | reverse complement strand
CCCGAAAGAGCAGGCGATGTTTGGTATTCCCTTTCCACCACAGAATGTAATGTCCCAGCGAGTGGTAATGATGGTGCTGGTAATCCAATACTACATTTTTCTGATTCATTTTCTTTACTCCTTTTAGAAGTACTATTTCCTGTAAGCCACTTTAACATCTTGACTTCGTTGATGCAACTGAACAACTACTAACAAACAGCAATTTTTGGACAAAGAAAAAGACAGAACGAACTACGCTGAAATCATTTTATTTCACAAGATTAGTGTGATCACAAATCAATAAAACAGTTTACATAGAACAAGATCAATTTATCCATAACATGAACAAATATTTCACAACACTAACAATGATAAAATGTTGTCAGTTATAATCCGTCAATCTAACGATCGTTTAAACTAACGGTATGTATCTGACAACCAATCATAACCGGATTGTATGTAACCAGCAATAAATTGCAATTTTTACAACGTGAAATATTTTTATGTCCTNTTACCTTTCAACTGGAAGATTTTCCCTAATCGATTCTACGTAGGGTATGACCAGCAATAAATTGCAATTTTTACAACGTGAACTATTTTTATGTCCTTTTGATACGGGCGATTCGCTAACATTTCCGCCCGCGAAATGTCTGTTTTTGTGAATTCGCTAACTTTTCGACACGCGGAAAAATTCACTTATACAGTATTAAAATAAATATGTATTTGCTAGAAATACTGTCAATGTGTAACATTGAAGGGGCAACAAAAACAGGGTCAGCATCAACTTGGCTGACGCATCAATTTATTCAATCTTTTGAAAGCTATTATACTAGCTGATGGCCAGTGTATTATACTAGCTGCTGGCCAGTGTATTATACTAGCTGCTGGCCAGTGTATTATACTAGCTGCTGGCCAGTGTATTCGGAAAGGTATTATACTAGCTGCTGGCCAGTGTATTCGGAAAGGTATTATACTAGCTGATAGCCTGTGTATTCGGAAAGGTATTATACTAGCTGATGGCCAGTGTATTCGGAAAGGTATTATACTAGCTGCTGGCCAGTGTATTCGGAAAGGTATTATACTAGCTGATGGCCAGTGTATTCGGAAAGGTATTATACTAGCTGATGGCCANTTCACTTATACAGTAAGTGAGCTCGTTTATTAAAGAGTCGCCATTAACAAATCCGGATTGGAAGGGTGTTAGAATGTTGTTTGAGATTAGGTAGTTGTAAACGTGTTTGTGGACACAACGCTCCATGTGTTTTCCGATGGAGGGAAATCGGTCGATAGTTTGACGGTTGGGAAAGATCTGTTTCTTAAATATTGGCGTGACGTTAGCGAGTTTACAATATGAAGGGAAATTAGAGTTTGATAAGAGCATGTTGAAAAAGAGACATAGTGTGGTGGCCGATTCGTTACATCCCTTTTTTTTTAAAGTGTTGGGCTGATTTAATCCGGGCCTCTGGCTTTCGAGGGATCGAGGACAGATAACATCTTTAACATCTTGTTCGAAAAATATTATTGAGGAGAGAACGGCATCAATTGAATAAGGAAGAGAAGCGTGAGAATAGTACACACTTTCTAAATGTTGATTGTTCACAGAAGTAGGCGTTCAGTACAGCTGCCTTATCCTCATCAGTAACTGATTCTTTTTCTTTGTCAATAAGTGTTAGTATAGGATTTGAGGTTGTTGTTGGGTAAGGCGTTTCGCCAATTGGAACCATTTCTCTGCAGTGATGTTTTCTGAGTTGATTTGGTCAATTGTCCATTGTGATGATCTGCGTTTGCTTTGCTGATTAAAGAAGTTGTTTGATTCTTTGCATTTCGGAAGTTGGCCCGTGCTGTATAATCATTTGAGGCTTTTACGATTCTGTGTACTCTTGTGCGCTTCCAAATCATATGGCGTATTGTATTGTTCGTACAAGGTACATCGTTGGGTCTTATAATACCATTTTTGTTTGGAATACCTGAAGATGCAGCAGCTTAAATGACGTTGGAAAAGGTATCTGGAACGTCTTCCAAATTTTCGTTATTAAGAATTGTGGTCCAATCATTCGAATTAAGAAGTTGCCTGTACGGTTGATGTCGCTATCTTTATAGAGCTATATATGACGCCTATACCACGACTGTGCTGGTTTTGAGAGTTTCAAGACTGATACAACAGGGCAATGGAAACGTGTGCGATCTCGTATGAAGTGATCTGCAACAAAGCTGGAAAGGACGCCCCGTGAGTGTTTGACAAACATCAGATCTATGAGAGATTGTGAGTGTTCAGTTATGTGCGTTGGGGAATTTATGAGCTGTGTTTCGTTGTAGGAGTTTACCAATCTGCATATTTTATTGAACTGTGAGGCTTCTATATTGATGCTGAAGTCGCCTGTAACAAATATATTGTCTTTGTGTCCACTGAAGGCCTGATCATGACTATGCTCCATATTCAACCAGCGAGTGTTGTTTGAGTCGGGTGGACGATTTTTTTCCACCAATTATAACTTTGCGTTGGTTGTTATGAATTTAGAACCACAGTGCTTCTAGACCTTACACAAACAGATCTGGCCTTTCAAACGCCTTAATGGTGTTCCGAGCATATATAGCAACCGCTCCACCAGCTTTGTCTCGCATTTCACAGCGAAACAGAAGATTTAAGTTTGGTATACCCAAATCGTCGTTAGACACGGTTGCATTAAGCCAGGTATAAGTGACGACTAGAATATCATAAGGTTGAGCCTCAAGTTCAAGAATATAATTTTTTTTGCCGTGTGCTTTGAATATTGAGGTGCATTATAGCAAGACCATATTAGGTTAGTTCCGGTATGGAATAAAATGTGGATTCAGACATGTTTGGCTCTAAAGAATGACCAGGGTTTATTTCAACATCACAAGACCTACAGTTGAGCAGAAGGTGTCGATAAAGGGCAGTTAATAGTGGCAAAATGAATATATTGTGTATACGCATCCACGCTGATGGCTCCGTGTGTATTCTTCTTACAAGGAAGTACTTAATATGAAGGTAACAAGTCATGCAAATTGATGTTTGGCGTCATAAGAGGAAGACTCAGACACACATAGAGAATGATACGGATCAGAAACCGCCCAAGCCCCACTGACAAGTGTGTGACATAGTTATACAGATAAAGATAACAAAAATTTAATGCAAAAGCATGCTGATACTCATTAAATTATTTAGAATGTGAAAGTTTAGCTTGAGCAAGTGAATATAGATGTTGTCGTAGCACCTGAATTTGATTAGAAAAAGTTAGATAAAAATATATGTTAGAGTTTTGGAAAAGGTTAAGCACGCATTGGCTAATGCATCTGCGATTCCAGACGACTTTTTTATGACAGGGCAACGTTTCTTGACAATGCTGGAAACTGCATATTGTCACAAGACCCATAAAACCCTTTGGGCTGGCACATTGATGAGCCTGATATTGACAGTTGGAAGCTGCAGGTGATCTGCATTGCAAACACGGCGGTCCACGACACCAATCAATAGGTCTATTAGGGTTGCGAGAGTAAGCACGTGTTGCTCGGGCGAACGGATGTCGTATGGATGGGATGGCGTTAATTGGTGAAAGCATTTAAATATTGGTGGTTCTTAGATATGACCAAAATATATATTGTATTGAAAACCAGAAGGTATTTTTATCACTTTCGTGGACGGTTTGTTGTAAACTTCACCATCATCTTAAATCATCTACGGTATGTTATCAGTTTCTTCCAAAATCCCATCATGTAAATCTGTACACATAGATATATGTACGCGGAAATAGCTTATTTATATTGTCATGAACTTTCAAATAATCCTCCAGACCCCAAGTGTAGCGGCGATCGAGGAGAAGAGTAACAAATATACATTACATACCTTATGGAATTTAATAAGTATGTCACTGTTATGATTTTTAATAATTGAGTTAGTAAATAAAAGCACACTCTGCTATGATTAACATTTGTATTTGAACAAAAGGACTCATTATTCTCATCATCGAATAACCTTTTAGTACCGGATTCAACAAACAGGAGTTTTCTCAATTTACCCTCTACATGCAAAATTAGATTTAGCTCGAGCCTAGAAACAATGATTTTACTAGACAACTGAATACAGTTCCACACGGTTTAGTAGCCCTAAGCACGCCATATGCGATGCAGGATTATCGACGCGAGGGTTTTCAGCGATTGTTGTGTCGCCGACCGTATTAGTGCTAAACACGTGGTCGGAGTGTCAAACGGAAACAATGAACTTGTATTTAAATTGATATCGATATAATGTTGTTGTTGTTTTATTCGGAATCTTCATGTGTAACCTTGTTTGGAGTACTGCAAGTATGCCTGTGTCGCTTTAAGATAGCATCGTAGCAAATTAATTCCTTATATGACCTATTATTGTGCCTATTTGTATATACTAGTACGTATACACGTTTAAAAAAAACGTCGTACATTACACAACTGTGAAAATGTAATAAAAGCTACCGTTGAACGCATCCTGCAAAACAAGCCTTTAATAACAAGCCCCCTTGAAATTAAAATTCGATTGTATTTGTGTTCCCGTCATTCAGTTATGTTTCGATTCTTGCCGGAATATGTCTCACTACTTAATTGACGCAGATCGCATGTCTCCGGCACAATTACTGATATTGGTCAGTTGTTCAGCTGCCCTGATTGTTTGTTTATTGTTGTCACAATTGTTGTTGCTATGGCGACGAAATCCAATTACGGCCCCGAGGTGCAACCCTCGGCGACATTAGCCGTGCTTGTGGGTAGAAGTGATGTAGGGGAACAGACCCGGGGATTTTTTCTCACAGAAAAAATAAATATATTATGGGACAAACACGCTTGTATTATTCCCTTGGGACCTACTTCCCGGGCATTTCCACTGCAAGAATTATTGTTTACCCCTTATTGTTTTTTTTCCTATTGGAAAATTCTATTTGTTGGAAGGGGTGATATTTGCTTTACAAAGGTGCTATGTTTTATAAATTATAAAACGCATTTGCATCGCCGAATTGAAATCGATAGAATAGCTACTCCTTTATCATCATAAAACATGTTTTAAACATTAATGCATTATGCAGACAGCTTTTGTAACGAATTATTGCGCATGGCACAACACCTGGCAGATGCACTTACAGATGACAGAAAAAAACGCACATCAAAGCATTGGACATTCTTCATTTGTCTCAAAACAGTCACGGGAAATCCACTCATATGCGATGATGTCACGTGTGTGTCCACATTAAAACTAAATGTATAAATGTAGTCCATGTACGTAGATAGTGCGTTTCATTGTGATGCACATTTATATCTCGAAATAATAATAGAGTAATAAAAGCAAGAATATAAAAAAATTGTATCATAAACAATAAAAATATATACATAATTATTAGGTATATAATAACAAGTAGCTTCAATTATTTCATTCTTTTGACAACCTATAATTCAACAGATTGGATGCCAGACACAATGTAATAACATGACGACACCACGTATCACGTATGTTCTAACCCTATCTGAATGTAATAAATAACCCGCTGTAGTACATTAATCATAGGAGCACTTCTTACGGAGATGATTTAGGAGCCACCAGCGTCATGACTGGCAGGAGATAATTATCTCTATTGATTGTGAGGTTTAGCGCGTATATAGTTTTGAAATCACGAATTATTTCTTCTTCTTTTAGCAAATCATTACCGGTTTTGTCGACAAACTCGCTGGAATAACATTTGCTCGAAAAGATTTAACTTTTACTTTGCTTATGGCCTACCGATAGGGGTACACTCGCCTTTGATACAATCATGCACATCTCTATTTTATACACTGTTCAGTAATAGCCTTCAACTACAGAATCAGTCGTTGTCATATAATTAAGCGATACTTCCAATAATAAAACAATGTTTTATGTTTAAGTAAATATGTGTGAGTCTAGCAACTAGATGGTTATTGTACAGCTGGCTGTCGTTGAAATAATTAAAAAATGTAATCCTGTTTTAGCACCGGTGTGATGATACATTAATCATCGTGTGATTTATGTTAATTATCACCCTGCAATTATGGGAAATCGATCAAAAGATTATGCGTTACGATGAATGTTCATTTAGTGATGATCAAAAGATACAAAAGATATGGCAGATAATACTGTTATTTTTAACATGTAATGATCGTATTGTTCGCCAGAGATACCGGCGTCTTTTAGAACAGAGATTCATTTTCAGGAAATAAATTATAATTGTAATGATAGGCTTTTAACTGCCGTTTTATGTATGGGATATAAAAGATTAACATGTCACCATTTGCATTTCCGTAAAAATGAAAAATTTAAGTACGAAATTAATCATTATTAGAAAAAAATATTTGTATTAAACATGATCGAAATATAAAACTTATTAATTTCTTTTTTTCTTATGATCTTAAGCGTTGATATACCTTACAACGGTAGATAATCTGCTTATTTACTGATGGACTCATTGATTAAGTCATTAAAGTTTGATTATCACTGATAGGACAACAACGGAACACGAATTTCATGATATACGATGCTTTACTAATCGTGATGCAAACAGAATTAAGAAAATTAAAAAACAAAAGATCCTCTCTTAAATGCATTAATTGATAGATGCAAATGCAGAACATGTCCTAGTATCAGGAGATGCAAGTGTGTTTGTTTTGCACACTATAAACACACCAATACGCAGTTGGAAACTCACATTTCTGTTTAAATATAAAACTTATATAAAAAAAACATGATTAAGGTTTTTATCTTCTTCTTATTTTTGTTCTTGTCAATATGTTGTGTTGTTTTTGCTCACATTCGTCTTCTACTAATTTGCTTAATTGTTTGTTTGTTTTACATAAAATCCGATATATCGTTGCAATTATGAAGTCATCGAGATTTTTGTGCTTGCAGGTTCGGAGTGCCAGTTCCCGGAAGAATGGCGCGGACGATGGCATGAAGGCAGGCGTACGGACATCAGCATCAACAGCATGTCGCACAAGGGCACGTGCATTGAACGCGAGGGAAACAAATACTTCATGCTCAATAAGTACGTCACATTTAGTTTCAACCTATTTATTATAGCTCGATTGCATCGGAAGCCTAAAGCTTATTGAAACACTCTCGAGAACTTTTTCTGGGTAGAATCAGTACTTGGTGATTATGGGGAGATATTAAGAACGCTCCCACAGTGGGGATCGAACCCATGACCTCCCGGTCGGTAGGCGGACACCATATCCAATACGCCATTTGTGAACGTGTCATTAGTAGTTGTTGTTGTAGAACTAGCAGAAGATGTCATAGTTGTAATTAAAGTAGTTGTTGATGCTGTTATGATAATCAGCAAGTACGTCACAGTTGCAAATGTTTCAATAGTAGATGCTGTTGTAGCTGAAGTAATAGCAAGGGAACTTATTGTTGCTGTAATTGTGGTAGTAGTAGTTATAGTTTATAGTATAGCTGTTATATTAATAGTAGTATTTTCATTTGTTTTAGTTATTGGCACAGTAATAGCGATGATGGTGTTCGTTATAGGCGCTGAAGTTGTGGTAGAATCAGTAGAGTGTTGCAGCATAAACAACAGAGTAAGGAGACTATGATAAAACATGAGCCTTGTTGAATGTTAATGAATTAAGCCTCGCTCTGTGGAAACGGGGTTTAATGCATGTGCGTAAAGTGTCCTCACAGAAAAGCCTGTGCGAACCAGATAAGCATGTGCAGTTCGCACAGGAACGACACTTACCGCCTAAACTGGATGTTCGCTAACGAAAAATACCATACAATCGGTAAGTGTCGCATGTTCGGACTGCATATGCTAATCTGGGACGACACTTTACGAACATGCATTAAACCCCATTTTCACAGACCGAGGCTCATATGTACTTTGCCGAAGTTTTGCTGTAAAGTAAGAGAATGCGTAACTGAATACTAATTTTCTCTTGTTTGTGTGGTGGTAATATAGTTGATGTTGGTCTTATTAATTATATTAAAAAACCCACGCCAAACTGAAAAATAATGAATGTGTATCTTTGCGATATTGTTGAAGTTTCACTTTTAATCACTTCTTTAAATACACGCCTAATTGATATTAATTATTATAATTATTAATTCGTATCTGTGGGGTTATAATACGGTTGATGTTGCACTTTAATTACTCGCTCAGATCCGTCTACCAGCCTTGCTCTTATTGGCAGCAGCAGGATTACCGGGAAGTTTCATTCGCATGCTGAAGTCCTCCATGCGTCAAATAGCTAATTGTCGAAATTGCATTTGCCAGGCGCAAATTAAGAAAAGGTACTTGTGCCGGTAATCTAAGAGGAAAATGTGTTTGTATTGCCTTGGTAATGATATTACCAACGCCTGTGCTTTGTTTGCAGAGATTCTAACAACCGAAAGTGCTTCAAGTGCCTCGCGTTCATACAGTGGCACCCTAACCTGATGCAATATAAAGAAAGTAAGTAACTGACTCCATAATTAAATCCATATGTCACTTAACAGCCTTTATAACAGAATTGAGTTCATTAGTACCGGTATTAGTGTTTTATGTGTTTACAATTATAGTCTGTGCAATAATGTGTCAGCAACAGTAACAAAAAACATTTAATGAAAAAGGTGTGTACACTGTTGACACATTTCTTGTTTGTTTATAATCCCGTAGTTACGTTCCTACGTTCCCTTGTTCATTCGTTCGTTGATTTATTAACTGAGTAATTGCTGGCCACGGTATGACATTATAAAATACTCCAACATTTCCGATGGATGAAACATTTCCCGTCCATGTTTTGTTACAATGTTTTATATCGATTAAACAATTAGGGTATTGTTCCATTAGTTAACAAAAGACCTATGGCTTAAACACACTGATTAATTATTATTCTCCTGGTAATTGTTTGACTGGGACAATTTATGTAAACTGATGACAGGTAATGTTTTGATTAGTCATCGACCAAGACATTGCTCTTGTTCAACAACATAGTTATTGTCCATTGGATTAACATAAATTTCGAATTCGAGTTTACGACCTCGTGGTGGAAGTCGCAAAAGTAAAAAAAAAAATGGTGTATACAATCTTATACATAATTAATACATTTCAAGTTTTTTGGTTACAACCACTATGCATATTTTGATAAAAAACATGTTCATTTAGGACGAATACTGAGTAGTTTAAAACATTGAAAGAAAAAAATTGTAGCGAATTTCTTATTTGTTTTGGAATTTGGTCCTACTTTTTTTATATTAAAATTACAAACGCATAAAGCTTGACAATGTCTCACCATTTCTCATTTAATTTTTCTGGAAGCTTGCCATGTCTACATCGGTTGTTTTATGAGTTATCGATCAGCGAACAGACTCGATTGACATAATACGCAACAAATGCTACGCAATCAATGGCAATCTAGTCCCCGATCGATCTCTTTACACTACGTACATCTGTGACTGAATTGCTCCGATCGATGAATCAAAAATAGTTAAGACAATTATTTTCTTACGTGGTTACCAAGGTTACAGCGTGGATGAAGGAAATAATTTCCTTCTGAATTTCTATAGAAGCTCTTCATCAAAAAGAAGCTGAAGTCATTGAGTTCAGTGCAATGTATTGTGGTAGATAATTACGGACAGCGATCTGTGTTTTTCATGTCAGGATTAATATAGTGTAATCAGAATCAGAATCTGTGCAGTGAACCGCGTCACGTGATCACTCGTAAGCATGTCCTGGACAATATTTATGAATGTTCGCGAGACCGCCCTTTCAGATTTTACCCAGCGATGCCAGACGAACGTGGCATTTTGGTGCAAACGTCTTCGATCATGGTGCATAAATCATTGGCCGGTAGACGCTTTAATTGATTTAGCAGCTCCGCGTATGTCAGACGCCTGAGATCCCTCGGACAGTGGGCATAATCAAGGGTATCTTATATACTTTCCATAGCCAGGGTCCAGACTCCAGTCAACTGTTAAACACCCGTGTTCGCCAAATTAGAACTCAAAGGATGTCCGAAATTCCACTCTTGTTTTACAGAAAGAAAAAATAGTTCGCCCCATTCACGAATTCATCCGCGCTATCGCCCGTTTGGTTCAAATGATCCGCATATGAGGTTCTCATTATACATGCAGTAGATATGCAAGACATGACCTTCTATCAATCAAGTTGAAGGTCAATCAATAAGGGTCCTGCTGCAGTTTTCTACGCGTTAGAAATGAAGATTCGCTCAGCCATTATTCTCCCCTGGAAAGATGAGATATCAGTGAGCGGAGCAAATTGTACAGTGATTTTTCACTGTTTTCTCGACGTTTTCGCGACACGCTATCTGGGAGCTCGTTTTTCTTTTCAATGATTCACCGTAACAAGATTGTCTTTAAAAATGACATGTATCATAGATCCCGTCATAATGGAATATATATATTTAGGTAGTCATGGCAGAATGCTAGTCACTTTCGTTAACTTTCTGATAACTTGGTCTCTTCGTGTTGATTGAACACATACTGTCTTATTTTGCAAGAATATATACATTTTGAATGTCCTATGACTTTTTATTGCATTGCATTTCCGTCCGTATCGGCGGTATTTCCCTTGTCGTTTATTCTTATTTTCCCGTCTCCGCTAAATGTGTCCCCGGGTACAATGTTTTGTATTTATAAACTTATAAAATCGAGACATTCGTGTCAAGCATCAATTTAACAATGCTTATCAAAATATACTCTTAAGATCGCCGTGGCGTACTGGATATGGTGTCCGCCTAGCGATCGGGAGAGCATGGGTTCGAACCCCATTGGGAGCGTTCCTTTCATCTCCCCCAAAGACACCAAGTACTGGTTCTAGTCCCAGGAAACGGACTCGAGAGCCTACGGCTTTCTATGCAATCGAGCTAAAATAAATAGGTTTAAACTAAAATATACTCTTATTATTGAGAATAGTATACCGCATTTACCGTCGATATGCCCTTCAACCTTTTTTTTTTCAAACACAAACCTTGGCTTAAACTGATTACAGACATGTGAATTTGGGCCAATCGTTTCGAACGAGTAGGATGGAGTCACATTGATCAGTAAAATCGTGTATAGTTAGTAAAAACCAGACATTACTTGTTATTACATACCGTATTGGCAATGATCGAAATGCATACGTTCGCATTGAATAATCCCGTCAAAATGTAGACTATGTCGTCATTTTAGGATGCGCAACACGTTTAGAAAGAATAATTACCAAATCTTCAGTCCGATATTTTGATAAAATATTTAGGTGTCATAACAAGAAGTACATTTACTACACCATGCACTCAAAAACGAACAAGTTTTCTTTTAATCTACCACTGCTCTAATATATTGCTTTGCCACGATTCATTTACATCTCAAACAAAATATAAGGACAATGTTTACCAACATAAAATAGTACAAAAAGCGAAATTTTCAGAGGTTACTCCACCGTTGTGGTAATAATGATAATTCGTACATTATCGTTTGCAAGGCATTGGAAGTATGTATCTCGTCTGCCGACAGGAATGGGAAACATGTTAAGGCCCCTTGCTGTTGCATTTTTTTCGATAAAGCTGCCAACATATTTCTGCAACATAAATATTTACCTTAAGTTTTTCTCTATGTTAACATGTTTCATTTTTGGCGTCAATATTTTTATGTATGTGCGCTGCAGACGCTGTTCTTTACGATAAATTGTGTATACGTTCGTAATTGTACTTTTTTGTTTCGGACGGATGTTTATCAAACTGTTACAATGCGTATGTGAAAATGAGAAAGGAATTTTTGTAAGCGCTCTACAGACCCTGTTTTAGTGATATGCATGTGCATACGTTATAACGTATGTGTTTTTCTTCTTTTTTTAATTTCTGGCTGATCAACCATTCTTCCCATGTGCGATTTGAAACTTAACTTGTATCAATGCAGATGTAAAACAATATGACAACGATAACTTGTTCAATAATTAAGGAGTCTCACGTGGTAGTGAACTATCCTTGGATATTTAATTACATTCCCGAGTTAAGTCCGGAAAACATTCTACAAGTTCTATGTATACGTACAATGCACAATATGGTATTTAAATAAATAAAATCTGAAACAGACTCTATTCATTATTTGATGTGCATATGTTAAAAAATCCATCTCTTGTTTGTAGTCGTCTTAATAAAACAAAACCATGTTTTAATTAATTAAATTGATTTAATTAACTTTGATTTTGGTGTCAAACGTTTCAAAACATCATCTGGTAACATACATGTTATTTTCTTGAAATATAGACATTGGAGCAAAAGAGCTAATGCAGCTTTAGCCATGTTGTGATATGCGAGATTCGCCGAGACTTTCCGAGAATGCATTGTAGTCTTCTTAATAAAAACAAAACCATGATTTAATTCATTAAATTGATTTAATTAACTTTGATTTTGGTGTCAAACGTTTCAAAACATCACCTGGTAACATACATGTTATTTACTTGAAATATTGACATTGGAGTAAAAGAGCTAATGCAGCTTTAGCCATGTTGTGATATGCGAGATTCGCCGAGATTTTCCGAGAATGCACTGAGAAAGATTGATTTCCATGGTTAATGAAAAACGATATAATTTCTCTTCTCTCTTCGACACATCTGACCACAGAACAGAGCTGAGTAAATACAGTCAGACATTTTCGCGTCAAAGCCCATCCGTCAGATCCGACATGACCACATTACACGGTAATAGTCCGTCAGAAAATAGCCGTTACAGTTACTACCAGAGCGGATTAATCTGTTGCCACTTCCTGGGTTCCATCGCTCGACACGATGTATCGGAGGTGAAAATCTGAACATATTATCCAATAATTGATAGTTTGCATCGTTTTTCTTGTAGACAGGTTATTTAATCGATTAACATTGCGGAACAGATACAGGAACTCGGTTGTTACGCCATTTTGGAACTCGCTACCTAAATTAAGTGGACCGAAGAACGCAGACGATTTGAAGACGCTAATGAGCAGTCACGTGTTCTTGTTAGAATTCCTGGAGCTGTCTGGAACATTTTAATTTGAATTGGGTGGTAACTGTTAAACACCCCATTTACTTTCATTTGTTTAGTGGGTAAACATTTCATTACTTAATTTTAATAATCCGAGACATTTTTCTGTTTCGTTTGGGTTACCTTACACTTACTTCAAGGATCCACTATTTTGAGCTATTTCAACGTCAATAGATCTACATGACGTCAGTCCAAATAGGTAAGAAAGGGGCGCGGCAAAAGGGATATGGGGTCCAGGTCAGCTAGCTAGATGCCTTCCAGTATCATCCATGACTCTGACTCGGAGATCGCTAAGGGGAATAATGTCCTCAAGGAGTTTATACAATTAATCTGTATTACCGGACTGAACGGATAAATGTAAATGGGCTTAAATATGGGTTCTTCAATATGCATTAACAGGAAAATGTCCCCAGTGTGTGATCTTAAACATGTATTGTTTATTTTCTATGCCCATTGTAATAAAATCAACTTCAATGTGAGTTAAGTACGTTGTTTCCGTTTTGAGAAGATCTTTGTAGGTGAGCCCATTGGATACTGAAGTTGAAGTGTATTATGAAACATATTTCTGCCAGGAGATTGGTAAACTATCGGCTGTTTGGCCATTTTATTACGACCCAATATAACACGCGTGGAGAGGTTGGGGTAAGGTTTCGGTCTAATTGTGGGGTCTTATCTACATTAATGACGCTTTATTTCCTAGCTTTAATTTTCTGGTGGCTGTTATCGGTCGTTGGCCATGATTTCCTCAGTTTGTCCGTCGTGTTCAAGGAGATTAAAATGTTCAAACAAAAAGTGCGAACATATTTCGTTTCTTATTGATTGCATGTGATCATGTTCGTAAGCTAAACAGAACATTGTTTGCACCGAAAATACACAGACCGACGCAAGATGGATCAGTTTTCGAACATATTTCTGCAAAACGATTGATGATAATATAACGTCTTCAATGCATATTTGACAATAGTCGCCATTTATAGTAGTTTCATATTTTGTGTTTAAAATGACTATTTATTTTACAGAAAGTGTGTTTTAATCCGAAATGATGCATGTCCGAATGACCGAGAGCGAAATTTGGTGAACTGAAGAACGTTTCTCTATGATCATTCTGGCGTTTCGAAGTTTTATTACATACAAACCGAAAGACAAAAACTGAATAACGAAAGATAAACACTTGTGTATTATGTTCATTTTAAATGATAGCACGTGAAACAGAAACGAAAACTGGAATTAACACATAAACTAAGATTCGAACAACAATTAGTGCAAATTAAACTTAATGCATTTTGCTGAGAGGCGAATACATGTATATCACAAAAAATAATTGGAATATGCCCCACCCTTAACACGTATAAGTTAATACAAACTCATAAACAAACTATATTATCAGTGTATTAAAACCGGTTATCAAATGACTTAAAAAGTTATGATGTCTTGTGTTCGCCTGCTAACCTGACGGACGCTTAGTTGGAGCCATCAAATCCGTTCGCAAATTGATAGAAAATAAACCTCGCTTTTCTGATCTCCGGATTTGATGGCTCCAACTAAGCGTCCGTCAGGTTAGCAGGCGAACACAAGACATCATAACTTTATAAGTCATTCGATAACCGGTTTTAATACACTGATAATATAGTTTTTTTATGATTTTGTATTAACTTATACGTGTTAAGGGTGGGGCATATTCCAAATATTTTTTGTGATATACATGTATTCGCCTCTCAGCAAAATGCATTAAGTTTAATTTGCACTTATTGTTGTTCGAATCTTAGTTTATGTGTTAATTCCAGTTTTCGTTTACAAAAGTATAAATGTAATTTAAAACATGTACATGAACATGTTTTTTACGGACGCAACATCAATTTTGTTTTCAATTTCATGACATAGAAATAAATGTTGACTTGCGATGTTAAACATTTCAGCAAGTATTAAGATTGTCACCGCACATATCCACTACACGTATAAATTCATGGCAAACAACATGACACGATCGTAGAGAACTGAGAAGTACAATTCTTTACGATCCCAACTAGCTATCTTGCCGCGATTCGCCCTGCAACAGTTTATTCTCAATACCATTGGGAAACCTAAATCATTTTCCGGAATGTTTTCCACACAATTATCCGCAACACCGACGAGCCGTTCGCAAATTGATAGAAAATAAACCTCGCTTTTCTGAATTCGAAAGTTTGCACTTGCGAAATAAAACGAGGCGTTTTAAAGCACTGGGCGTTATTAGAAATGGCAGGTTAATACTGATCTTACTGCCTTGATGATTCGGTTACGTTTCTTGCTTGTGTTAAAACGCTACTTTTAAATGCACGAGAAGCCATCTTGCTTTTTTGGCACTGATGTCTCATCTTTAAGTTATAGCACTCGCTATATGATATAATTATGCTTGGGCATAACATTCATATTATATATATATATTAAACATTATTATATGACAAATACTGTGCTTGCATTATTTTAAACCTAACTTACCTTTCGATGGCTTAATGAAGACACAAATATTGCCTTTATCAGAAACAACTGTTATATTAGTTTAATTATAAACTTGTATATGTTCCATTTATCATCATCATAATTGTGCAAATAATCGAACTTGAACATAATTTATTTCATTTTTAAGTCGTGGCGACATTCAATGGTATAGTGTGCACTTTCAACGGTCACTTTCAACACATTGCAATCAGGTGGTCCTTTCTACAAATTTCATTTAATCATGTCATCTTTAGTTGTTACGGATTGACTTTCCGTCAGTCTGTTTCTTGTTCTGCACATTGACATTACTCATAACATTCGTTTACATTTAATTACTTTTTAAATGCTGTAAATTTATATTTAGTGACACAATGTGAATTATATACAAAACATCAAAATTATTGAGTCACAACCTCCAAAGACAATAGCTGCTAATTTAATTCTACCAACGGCCTTAAAAAACAAACAAAAGTGTTATACAATGACTCATATTGTGTTTATACAAAATTTAGCGTAAATAAGCAATCTTGGGTATTTATGCTTTTGCATTTTGTAACTAGAAATGCTGACCGACGCATCTGCGCCTGCTGGAAGAAGTACTCGATGGATTGCCCTTTTAACGACTCATGCTCTCGAGTTTTATTCCAGTTCCTCTTTGCTTTTTACTGCTCGTCAAGTATAATTTTATTGGCCCAACATCTTAGAAGAAATTGCTTCTACACTCGAAGCAAAGACGTGGCTATGATTTTCTTCCAAGATATGTCAAATAAACTCAAGTTTCGGCTTGGTTTGATGGTGACAGAGGAAATTTTTTTCGTTGAATGGTAATCGCCATATTGTAATTAACCGGAAATAATAAAACGGTGTTTGCTATAAAAATATATAGCCGTGAAAATTAATGTCAACTGAACATTGCCAAATAATGTTTGTGAATACACTTGAAACAAATACCAACAGCAACAACACATTTGTTTTTCTAAATGTTCAATATTCTAAAGCCTTGCATTTACACTTTTGTGTCCATGGACAATTGTGAACGATGGAATGATGAGCTAAATGAACGAACTAATGAACACATGAGCGAACGAATGCATATATAATTACTACTTATAATCCTATTATTTTTGTTGTTGTTGTT
>VMBQ01002928.1:90436-102455 GCA_007657795.1 Dreissena rostriformis | reverse complement strand
GTAGTAGTAGTAGTAGTAGTAGTAGTAGTAGTAGTAGTAGTAGTAGTAGTAGTAGTAGTAGTAGTAGTAGTAGTAGTAGTAGTAGTAGTAGTAGTAGTAGTAGCAGCAACACGTTTATATAGAAGTCAATGTAATCAGAATTATGGGCTATTATTTGTATAAATCAAGTAATACACTAATACATGTATTTATACAAACAGAAACCATCGCAATAATTGCTTCGGCTTGCTCATTATGAAATTGCCCAAACAAGCAAAGTTTTCAGAAGTTATTTAAACAACACAATCTTGAAATGGAAATAACGATACAATTCCTCGTATATGTAAATTATCATCCACTTATGGCGAACACAGCAACAATGTATTAAATAAAATGAGAAGTTTCACATAAAAACTTTCTTAATTCTAGTTAATCATAAGGGAATCTTCAAATTTATGTTTGCTAAAATATGGAATCTTATATGTTGTTAATACTCTTTAACACATATTCTATGTATCGAGTCATTGCCATGTGTAAACGCATTAAAGTAGTTACCGTCTTAAGAAACATGATGCAAACGAAGACGTTTCCAAAATGAAGGATAAGTTGAACTCAAAATGCTTAGATATTACTGTCAGGTACTCTCAGTTCAGTGAGATATTATATTATATTTGAATACTCGCCCAAACTGGCGTTATTTGTGTCTAGGATTCAATCAACAATCGACACATTGTGGTCTGCTATAAAGTCATTCGCCAAAAGGTTACATCAGAAAGCTGTTTCAAACAACAATTTCGTTGAATGAATTAACACGAAATTCGCAAAGACACATAAACCCTTTTATCAAATCGAATTTATTTCTCATAAAATCGAACCGGATCGAATCCTGATTAATAAGATTTACTTTATAATTGCTTTATCGCCAACGCTGTAGGTGTTTCACAAGGATCAAAAGAGTCAAGTAGATTTAAAACCTCGAGAAATATTAAATCAGGCGGCCCCTGAAGATTGTACATCTGATATGAAACGAAACCATGCACATGAAATGTCGGCACGAATTTAAAAACAATTTTTCTAACAATATTTAGATGTGGGTCGTGATCTCTAATTTAAATCGAGGAGTTGTGCACTTGTGACATAATGCACATGTGATACATGGTTTATATTGTTTCAAGAATGCCTTTTGTTGGTCTGCCTTACAAATTAAAAAGTTCAAAGCAAGATATTGAGCAAACCTTTACATTCACACATGAACTACACACCACTAGACATACGGAATTTATCAGTCATGCAGTCATAAAAGTTGTACAGCTTTCTACCTTACACAATTCACTCGCTAGCATCCTTGAGGGTACGGTCGATGTTTAAATAATTGTCCAGTTGAACGTTTTTTATTCAAAGAGACACACCGTCAAGCATTCTTAAACATCCATTTAAACACCTGATGTCGTTCTCGTCGAGCTTCCAATGAAAATAATGTGGCTAGTCCACAATATGAATTTGTTTGATAAAAACTTATAAGTCTATAACTAAATCGAATTCTTATCAAATACGATTATGTTTTGCTCTTCATTCGCAGTTGTTACATCGTAGTTACGTTATTTTTAAACAACAACAACAACACGGAAGCACATGTTATTTATATGTACACACATTTTTTTTTAAATACATTAAATATGATTGAAACTGACAGTACATTTTCATACTTAACCATTATTGTATAAACATTTTGTCAACAAGAACATAATAAAGCCTGAAGGAAAACATAAAATACATTTACTTTACTCTGGTTTAATTGCTATGAACAGAAGACTAGTTCTTAGTATGAACGTTGTTTAAAAGCATGCTAAAGGTAACCAAAGACATTAGTAGAAAAGGTGAACTGGCATTAACTCGCATTACGACCAAATAAACAGACAAATGACCACACGCTGCCGTATATGAAAACACATGTCAAGACTAATATGGATTTTAGAGCGTCATGTGGCCATATCACGTGGTCTATAATTAGAGGCCGTTTTTATGGTGAACGGAAGCGGCGAACATTTTTGCTCGTGTCATATTTCCTATAATCGCATCGAGTCATTGGAGAAATGGGCGCCGTAATTAAATATTTGTTTGAAAACGCTTTCATAATGGAAGTTAATGACGGCCGCTGCCTGGGAGAAATACCTTTTATACGTCAAGATGATATTCCCTGTCATTCGAGAACACTCATTGAAATATGCTCCAGGAGAGGGAAAGAGGGCTTTTAGGAGTTGTCAAGGTTTCTTGGACTTTCGGGACGCCGCAAAGTGGTTCTCATTAATGAGCCGTGTCATGCGAAAAATGGTTCTTATGCCATATGCGACCAACAATTGCACAGTCTGGTGAGGAGCTTTTCGCTGTCCGCTATAGTCATGCACGGTTTCGTTGGCTGATTTGCGGACAGGGGAACTCTTGACCAGACTGTGCGACTGCGCAGGCTGGCCCTGAGCTACGCTGGCCGCATATGGCATAAGACCAATATTCTCATGAAGCGGGCCGTTTAGAACACCAACTGTTCAACTGCACGAAAACACAAAGCTACAAAATTGCGATATGAAATGTTAAAAACACAAACTTTATGAGAACATACACCAACGAAGACTTTTGTCTGACCGCGTCCATATATCTGATGAAAAATGGAGGATATATAGGAATCTCTTTTAGGGGAATGCAAACATCATTTTGCCAAGAATTGACCGAATATTTGGCATTTGCTTCATTGTAGAAATTATTCCTCAATATGAAAATATTTGTGTTATGCTTTCCTTGCGCCTCGTTAAAATACCGTTGTTGTTGTGTTTTTGTCTCGTTGTTGAATTCATCCACATTTTTGTAGTAAACTTCGTCCGTAGAAAATTTCTCTTACCCAAATTAATTACATATATATCATGGAAATAGGTAATATAAAGATATTTTCTACTGATAAAATTCCATGAGATGCACATTAAGAATACACACACGGACCATAAAGATATTGCATCATGATATGCACGTCCAACATGCCATGGTTTCATTTTGGCATTAGATTAAACTCAACCAGTGTCCATTCCGGACCCATAAATGTGTAACAACGCTAAGAGTTTTATTTTCCTCCAAAGAAAACCCATCAATTTTCAAATCATTACAAACCCATTTTTAAAACTCGTTAAGTCTTTTTCTTCTATATAATGCATGCAATAAAATAGCGTTTATGTCAATGTCCTCGTAAAACCGTTATAAAAAAGTAAGAATTTCCAAAATATTAACTTTACATAATGCTGCATTCACTTTGAAACATTTATAATTCAGGGGCAATTTCAATTGTACGTAAAGGCCCCAAATTCGTGTATCGTCATCCAATATGGAACCTAGAGACCAATATTAGACAAGTACAAATGGGATTTAGATTTTGTATTCAATATTGCACGTGTAATTGGAACCATTATTGCGCGCTCGTGCATAATGCAAAGAGCTTATGGGTTGTAATTCCGGAATACTTTGTGCGCTAAACCGAAAGCAGAATTTGGAAGTAAAGGCCTTCTTGTCGCTTGTATCATGGTTTTCCCCTAGAAATGTTGCTTATTTATATTTTATTAAATGTTAAAGCATTGTTGAAGGAAACACCTGATTACATGGATAAGAATTGAACCCGCTCGGTGAAAAGGGGGTCTAATGCATGTGCGTAAAGTGTCATCACAGATGAGCCTGTGCAGTCCGCACAGGCTGATCAGGGACGACATTTCCCGCCTAAACTGGATTTTCGTCAAGAGTCTTCCTTCAAATGAAAAATACAATAACAGCGGAAAAGGTCGTCCCTGATTTGCCTTTGCGGACTACAAAGGCTAACCTGGGACGACACTTTACGCACATGCATTTAACCATCTTTTCACAGAGCGAGGCTCAATTAAAAATCGAAGACTAAAGCTTACATAAAGTGTCTTCGAAAACTAGCAGCACACTGTAAGCTCGTAGGTGTGTCCTCATACGATAACTGCTAGGTCATGCTTCTGATAAATACGGCATTGTTTATTTATTGATAAATCAAGCACATATTTCATACGCGATTTGATTACAACTATTTTCTATACAACGTGAGGATGATATGAAAATAATATTGATTTAGTATCTTTTTATATAAGACGGCTGTCATTCTATAGTAATATTTAAGACTCATTTAGTCCAATAAATGTGTACTCGTTCACCGCACTTTGTATGCCACAACACAAGAGGGACGTTATATAAGTAAGACTAAAATTTACGTCAGTTCACACCATGATCGCTGAGAATTTAAATATAGTATACACTGGATTGACCAAACCTCATTATGTTTTGCATTCATGTCGCATTTGGTGTGAATGCCAAACATCCGCGTCCTCCTACTGCGAAGCGGTTTGGTGCATTTCCTTTTCATTGTTCACTTCATGCTTGGGAAATGATTAATTTATTTATAAAAAAAAATACGTGCTGAGTATGTATATGATGCTGTAATCCTCACTGTTTGGAACTTGATATTTAAACCGACGTTTAAATGCGTGGAATGATATATTTAGAATATTCGTCGTACGGATAGGTTTTTTTTATTTTTTATGTTTTGAATATTTGATGTGTTACGGGGTTTAGGTGCATTAAAGGCGTGCTTCAGAACAACGAGTTACAAATGAGACATACATATTTCGCATACAATTTGGTTCACCAATTGTTAAAGTCACAATCGTTTGCATACACCTACCTATATAAAGAAGGTAACAGTCACACATACTTACACGCTATGAACCTTCCACGTGCTGGGTCCCTTCACTTTATAAGCACTAGTTCAATAGTAGAATGATGAATTTCTATCATAGTCATGTAGATTTGTTTTTGCACAAAGCAATTATATTTTGTAGAACATAAAGAACGATATCAGTACGATATATTAATGAAAATCTGCTATTGGTCAATTAAACGTTCTTTAATTTATGAAATATATATATATATTTGTTTAAATCTTGTCTGTCTTTACAAAACCCTTGTTGCTATTGCCAGCCACCAGTAGCCCTCAACCGTGCCCCTTCCAGGATTCCTACACGTTCTCCTACGTAAACGGCACAATGACCAACTTGCCGTGCGAGTCTCCGCTGTCAGAGGTGCGTGCATGCGCGGACGAGTCGAAATTCAAATTCGTGTACAAGCGCTGCAACGGCATTCCTGGAACGTAGGGCAAAGGTAGACGCAAGTTTTTGGTAAAAGTTCTGACAAACAATAAAAAATCCGCAAATGCCTATGTTCATTCTAGTGACAATTGTTTATTCAAGCCAATATTTATTTTAAATAGGCAGTTTGAAAGTCTTGATTTTTTTTGGCAGAAAATAATGTGCCATACAAATGTTTTGTTTACTTTCTTTATAATTCTGATGTACGATACCCATAATAAACAGACGTTTGACGGCTTTAACGATGTCGACCTTTTTACTGATATTCTGTTTGATCGACCAGCACTGTATTTTGATGGAATCAATCCCTGGTATGCACATCACTACGAGAGTTTGCACTTTCGAAGGTCTAAATTGTCTGCTTCTTTCATTTTTGGGGATTTTATCAATATCTCTTGGCTGTCTATTTAAATACCCTACACGTTGATCGTTAAAGTGTTGTTCCACAACTTTGAGTTTATGCAATTTGTTCGCTTTGTTTATTGAACATATTTGAAACGTGTGCTGATTCGTTAACGATATCTGATTTTTTTTTAAATATAGAATCTGCAACAAAAACAAAAACAATTAAGAGACCTACCTGAATCATATGGCGTACACAAACTGTTTGTTTCCAGCTTCATTAACCCGACCAACCATAATGTTTTGTTCAGACCCTTAACATTGTTTGGTATTCCAGGTCGAGTGTTCGATCATTATTGATTAGTTTTGTAAAATAACCAGTCAGTTTGCAATCGTTTTTCCTTCATTTAATGATATCAACTAAAATAAATTTAAGTTAACTCAAATCAACTTAAGAAAGAATGTTAAATGGATATATAGAAGATGAGTCATGTATTGCAGGATTTGTTTGATAATCGTCAAAACAGTTAACAAAACAAAGATATGACTCGTTTTGTCCCGATATAAATTTCATGAAAACTCTATATGGTCAACCGGTAGATGAATTATGATCAGTTTCACAGGATAATCAGGGACGACACTTTCCACTTTTAGTGTATTTGTCGTTTACAGGAAGTCCCTTCTTAGCTTAAATCCATCTTTAATGCGGAAGGTGTTGTCCCTGATTAACCTGTGCGGACTGCATGGGCTAATCTGGGACGATACTTTACGTACATGCATTAAACCCTGTGTCTTGTCTTCAGAGGTGGACTTCCAGTGTATGGCCACGTGGGAGAACGGGGAGAAATATATGTACGGCAGCTTCTCCGAGCCGTGGATGACCCGCGTGGAGGACTATATGTACAGATGCTTCGTAAGTAGACACCTCATAGGTCGCCGTGGCGCAGTTGATATGGTGTCCGTCTAGCGACCGTGAGGTCATGGGTTTAATCTCCACTGTGGGGGTGTTCTTAATATTTCTCCAAAAGACACAAATTACTGGTTCTACCCAGTGAAAGAACTCTAGAGTGTTTCAATAAGCATTAGGCTTTCGATGCAGTAGTAGGTTTAAACTAACTGAGTGGACACCTCACGTTCGTTTGTGCTAGCTTCGTATAAGCTATAGCCTCGTTTTCATACATTCTAGACTCGATTTCATGTGAACTGCGCTTATTGTCATTTTTGATTATCTTGTTTTGTTTTTATGTTGTTTTTTTCCCCGTTTTTCGGCATTATTTACACGTGTGATAGCTGTGTTTATTTTGCGCCCGTGTTTGCATGTAGAACTTAGCATTAACGTATGCCTTCGTCCCATCAACCTGGTAGCCTCTGATGGCGTAAATTCATCCGTCTAACAGTCACAGTGAACGAAACGTCTGATTAACTTACATGCTACATTCTAATGAATACAAATATGCTGATGTTAAGCTGATTTGTATTTCACCTTAAATATCAAAATGAAGGATAAATGTAGCATGTAGTATGGCTTCTGATATGTAAATGAGGAATACTAAAGTTGGTATTTGTATTTTGTTTTGCAAATTCGAAAATATCCATAGAAGACGCCTTGCAATTAAAAAAAATAAAATAAATAATGGAAATGGATAACGATTTTAACATGTGGATTCACGGTAATATGGTATGAAGTTTGAGACAACCAGCACAAACAAGCTCGTGTAGTTGGCGTATAAGCTATCGTGACTGGTTTATGGTAATTTTCGTATTTTTCCGTATATAGAATTTCTTTCCACGTGCATTTAATACATGTCTTGCAATATCTTGAGAATATATTCAGCGCATGGTTGAGTGAAGATCGTAATTATTACAGTAGCACTAGTGCTAAAAAGAATTTCATAACATTCTTATTCGTTTTGGTCTTTTGAAAGGATGATTTTATCTTATTCACCGTAGCGCGTTTATGTTGTCTAATATAGTTTTATTTCATACCAGGAGCAGTTGGTGCATATACAAGTGTTAGTTGTTACGTGTTTCATTCAATGAGAACCAGATGCTTGCGATGACGTAAAATAAAATAGTCGTAAATCGTTGGTAATAAGGGCTTCATGTTAATGCATTTAAAATATTGTTTAACGTGTGAAAAAATATCAGCATACGCAAACTATTTTTTTTATAATTATTTAGCCTATTGAGACGTTGAAATAAAATTTTACACAGTTGTTCTTAAATGTTACATATTTAATAACTTAGTTTGGTACAAAGGAGATTTAATAAAATAAAATGCAACATAATTGAAAATATACTTTAACCGCTAAACATCTTGAAAGAAAGCGGATGAAAGTAGTGTTTCTTCTAGCATTATTTAATAAATACTATTAGATTTTGGTTGTTTGTCGGCTAATAACAAAAGACGTTTTTTAGTTATATTGTGTAGGATTTTAATTAACAAAACTCTATGGTAAACGACCAATCCTTGTTAATTTAAAGATTCGCCGTAACTGAATTACGATGCATACTGTTTATCCCCCGCAAAAGGCGAAGGTATATAGAATTGGCGTTGTCCGTCCATCCGTCCGTCAGTCCGTCCGTCCGTTTGTCACATAACTTGTCAGGGCTATATCTCATAAACTATATAATATATCAACATGAAACTTCATTGGTGCATAGATATCAATGAGGAGAGGTGCCATGCACAATGACCATAACCCTACACTTTCTTAAATAAGAGTAATTGCCCTTTGTTTTGTTGTGTGGTGTAACTTTTCCGGGCTATATCTCAGATACCAAACAAGATTTCAACATGAAACTTCATGGGTGTATTGGTATCAATGAGAAGATTTGCCATGCTTAAGAACCAACACCCTACACTTTCTTCACTTAATAAGAGTTATTGTCCTTTGTTGTTTTTGTATGATTTAACATTTCGGGGCTATAGCTCAGATACGCTACTAGATTTCCACATGCAACTTCGTGGGTGTACAAATATCAATGAGGAGAATTCAATGCATTAAAACAATATTCTTACAATTGGTTTATTTTTTATTAAGAATTATACTGTATATCAAGAGATTTGCACCATTCCATTAACACAAATTATTTGGCGGGTTTATCAATTCAACGAATTTTCTTGTTAATTTATAGATTCGACGTTTGTGAATGATGATTCATACGTTTTTAGGGTATTGATTTGGTGCATATTTTCATATACGCAGACTATATTTTAAAATGTCGGATCTAGATTTTCGCTTTGGTTATTCCTATCGGAATTATATATTATATGTAGTATTTTAATACGTGTAGTGATTGTTTGCACTATTGTTTGGCTTTCATAACAATCTTTAGATAGCGGCAGGTGGTGTGGATGTGAAGAATTGAGCTGTCAGTGGTTTTGATAAGACCTTTCTAGTTGTGTGCAGCCCTTAAATCAGAACAAACTCACACATCGTACATAATGTATCATAGCAGTTGGAGTTCGTATGATTCCAATCGTTCAACGCTCGCATGCTGTTCCATTTTAAAGATTTGCGTAGTTTATGACAGGTCTACTAATGTCAGATTTATATCTCGCCTGCAAAACAATATTTGCAAGCAACCGGTTAACCACCAGAAGATTTACTGCCGGTATGTTACCTAATAGGTTGCAAGTGTTGCTGATGTTAAAATCTTAACTGCACATGTCATTCGAGGCATTGTTCGCCATTTTCATTGTGGAAGGCAGATGTTAAAGTGCAGCAGGGTGCTTAAGTTATGAGTTTTCTTCTGCACGTATCAAACCGATGCTTACAGGGCTTTTTGTCTGCGTTTCCTCGCAAGTATATGTACATATAATCATGGATAATTAATGTGAATTACGAAGTTAAGCGTTTACCAGTCGGCTGTAATTTCCTGATAATTGGATATCTTCTGATGTTATCGTGTTGCATCTAAACTTCATTTAAATGTTTTGCCCTTCCATTTATCATTCAAAGCGCATATGTAAATCGCATGTCAATTAAACTTAAAAACACTTTAAATAATAATTTAAGCGTCGATAACACAAACCGTCTGATTGAATATACAGGAACAATACAACTCCAGAAACATAACGTAGAATCATATCTTACAAACCCGAAGGAATTCTCATAACTTTGGGTTTGCGTTTCCGCTACTTTTTATCTTAATATGTAATTTAACGTGTATTTTGATTGATAAAAATGGACTTGAGCTAGAAATCCGTAATACGTGATACAAAACACGATTCACGTGTTTCAATGGACAATATTGAAAGATCACGACACAAGTGTAGGTTACCCGTAAGAATGGCAGATGCTCTTTTTGTTCTTTAGACATAGCGACATATTAATGTCTCAAGGGGAAATATTAAAAAAAAAAATCTTGCTAGAAATATCGCCTATCTCTTTATATTGAGCCTTTGCTCTGGGTAAATGGGGCTTAATATACATGCATAAAGTGTTGTCCCATATAAGCCTGTGCAGTCTGTACATGCTTATCAGGGACGACACTTTCCGCTTTATGGAATTTTTCGTTTGAAGGAAGTTTCTTTTAAACGAAAATTCAGCATACGCGGAAAGTGTCGTACCAGATTAGCCTGTTCTCACTGCACAGGCTAATCTGGGACAGCGCTTAACGTACATGAATCAAGCCCTGTTCTCCCAGAGCGGGGACTTATATTGTATGCAGCTTTTCTACGGTACGCATAGCGACATGTTCGTGTGTCAAGAGAAAGTGTTGACATTTCGTATTAACTCATTACACATGTCGTTGTAACTTACAGATGCACAGTTTCTACGGAACCAATGGTGATATGTCTATGTCGGCTGACGCCACGTGCCAGGGACTGCAGAGCCCCACCCTCGGGGTGATCTCCATGAAGTTCACGAACGGTGGGTAGTTATGATTCTGCACTCATTACATACTCTCAAATAATTTGAGCCTCGTTCTTGGAAAATTGGCTTACTGCATGTGCGTTAAGTGTCGTCCGAGATTAGCCTGGGTGGTCTGCACGGGCTATTCATGGACAACACTTTCCGCCTGCACTGGATTTGTTTTCGAAGAGACTTCTTTTGAACAAAAAAAAAACGTAAAAGCGGAAAGTGTCGTCCCAGATTAGCCGGTTTTATTGGAAGAACCAGTATAAACTTGGTGTCTTTGGAAAAAAGTTTTATTTATTTATTAAATTTTCAAATGCTGGATAGAAACCAATAGCTTACAATCTCCTATACTTTATCTCTTCAGATTATTTAGATTTTCAACCATGGCTTCCGGCATGTGTTTCATAAACCGTTTGTATTTCAACGCTTTCATGTTATTTTTCATTGTTTTACTTACTTTTGGGTCAATGAGTGGTTGAATTTAACAGCAAAAATGTACGCTGTTTTTAGACTTTATATAAATTAGGTGATTTCAAATGTACTTATGAATATTTAAACCTTTTCCCAGATCTTAATCAGCCACGTGGAACCTGCCGATTTACATATATTCTCGTAAGTCGGAAGAAGTGGCGAGACTTGAGCGGGACTTGGTTCCTCGAAGTTCAGGCGGGGCTACAGGTGCTTCGCCTTCAGAGCCAAAAAACCGGTGACGTCATAAAATACGCGGAGGTCGCGAGCGCGTTAGATACGTCATCTACGAAACTCGTTATCAAGTGCGTCCAGAATACCTACACCGCGCAGACGAAAACGGCGAATGTTCTGCAGACGGATTACATCACATACGTCACTGACGACGAATGGTAATGAAAGTTTGACATCAAATCGAGAATTTTCGTGTTTTTTTTCAGAGAATGTTTTGTGATAAATCAAAACCTATTTTCAATGCAATATCGGTCTGTTCTAGTCATGTCTTATTTTGGCAACCGTCTATGCTGCTATTACCAACTTATTGCGCGTGTAAGCCTTATTACAAGAATGTGATGTACTTTATACTCAGTTGTGTTACTAAAGCTCTCCTGTATATAGAGAATATTATGTGAGTTTAAGATAAAGATCAAGTTTATCTATCATGCGAGGCTTAGAACCATGTTAGCGCGAGGCTCGCCGAGCGCTACCATGGTTCGGGCCGAGCATAATAAACTTGATATTTATCCAAAACTCACATAATATTCTATTTATCCTATTATTTCCTCCCTTTTTCCATTAATAATTATCAAATATCGCTTTTTTTTGACGATTTTGTTCTTCCGAAAATGTCTGGAAAAACCCGAGTGTGATCTAAAAATAGCGATAGTGTAAAGCTTAAGTTTATACGATCGTTGATATCCTATCGATTTTCATCTGGTAAAAGGATAAATATGGTATATCTATATATATATTTATATGTTTATAAATATTTTTCTATCATATTTATGTCATTATGTTATAGCTTTTTGTTCAAATACAAAGCTAGTACTTTAATGAACTAAGGGAGGGAAGCAAATAATTCGAGCAACTTGTGGGAACAATGTGGGACAAAACTTTAAAACGCGCGCACACACGCAAACACACGCACATTAGTGTTTCTAATTT
>VMBQ01002928.1:35342-90339 GCA_007657795.1 Dreissena rostriformis | reverse complement strand
CTGGACTATGGCTCTTCAATTTGGGATCCTTATTTAACTCGTGACATTGATACAATTGAAAAAGTTCAAAAACAAGCTGCTCGCTTTATAACTGGAGACTACAAATCACGAGATGAAGGCAGCGTTACCAACATGCTTAAACAACTAGAATTACCACCGCTCCAAGAACGGCGTCAAGTCAACCGCCTAGTGATGCTCTACAAAGTGGCCGAGGGGCTGGTGCCAGCTATACCAGCAACTGATTTCTTGAAACCAGCAAGGGTTAAAAGACATATTAAAGCAAAACAATATAGTGACTGTGTAACATCAAACATAATAGACAAACAAGTTATAAATAATGATAGAGGCTTTGTGATTAAAAACACTAATAGTATTCAATTTAGAAACTCGTTCTTTGTGAAAACCATTATCGAGTAGAACCATCTGGATAGTAGTGTGGTTCACGCAGAGACAGTTGAGGGCTTTAGATCTGCCCTTCATTTTGATTAAGCGCACTCCCCGGTGTGTCACGCCGTAACTGGCCCTTCACCGTATCAAGCAGAAGCAGAAGCAGAAGCAGAATTTTAATGACTGGGGTATTTTTCTGATCATGTTATAATAGACATGATGCGTGTTTTATCCTTGTAAATATCGTCTCTGTTGTTCTGATGCTAATTCGTTTGTACTGAACCTCCTATGTATTGTTGTTCTTTAATAGACAAACAATAAACGTCAATTATTGCTAAAGCGCTCAACGTACTTGTTACTTTAACAGACGCGTGTGGGGGTAGCGAGATCCAGGCGGACCAGAACATGAGCTACGATAAACCGGATGTGGAGAAACACAGCGACACTATATCACGTGCAGGGAGCTTTAGCGCGGGTCACTTAGCAAAGATATTTACCTCCATATTGCTCTTTGTGATGTTTCGAGTAAGATGAAAACAGTCCTTAGACCATGTATTCATTCCACCGTTGTTTATATGTTCGCATAATCAGTTAACCGGTACTACATTTTGGGAGATTTGTTCAGACATAACGTCGCTGACGTTACGTTCTACGTGACGGACACAATAACGCGACGTCATGTGATCACGTGATTCTACAACGACGTCAACTCAGATTTCAGTCTAAAGCTTCAAATACCACTTTATATGAAAGGTGATTGCATATGTTTTGATGAACATGTGTGTACTGCCAAGAGCACGGTTACAAAAGAATCTTCAACCACATTTACTAAAATTTTAACATGGATAGACTGGAAATTACAAAATTCATAAACATTTAAGGTTGCAAATTGTGCATGTTTGGGATATGTGAAATGACAAAGTGTAATCCGGTGGACTTTAACTGTCAGGACATCAAGTAGATAACCAAGCGTGTGAATATGATAGAGAAGATATTAAACAATTCAACGAAATTTGAATTCAATAACATTCATCATGAAGAAAGTGTCAAAGTCTGTGAATGATTTAAAGGTAAAATCTTTGTGTCGAGGTCAAGTGTCAAGGTCGAATATCCGTGTGAAAGTCAAGGCTTTGTTTTAAGCGAGTGTTCTAGTCAGTGAGCGATTGGTTGAGAATCACGTGAAATTCCGAACGCAGTGTGGTCCAAAATGCTCCGAATAATGATTAGAGATTAACGTTTACTGGAAGCATACTTTTATGTAGGTTATATGTAGTATACTATTATAAATTTCGTTAATTTACAATGTTTATACGATACGAATACATCTGAATGTTTTGACAGTATGTCTAGACTATATAGGTGTACATGAGGATATCTTCGACCGATATTGTCGTTCTTGAATATCAAGAACGTGGTTTTGTAGTTATAATCATTTATTATAATTATTTAAAAGAGCCTGTAAAGGATATGAGACAAAGTCTGAATAGTCGTAGTCAGCCAGATCGTCTTGCCTGATTTGATGAAATTGAGATTGTAGTGTTTTTCAAATTGCACATGTTTAGGCTGTATTCGGTAAAACGGTTTGTAAATGATAACCCATGGTCATTTCAGTACATTTTTTCTTAAACTTCAGCTACAGAACGACCGCTTAAAGCTGATGAACGATACGCTGTCTATATTCATTTTGTCATTAAGATGATTGTTTTTCTGTAATGGCCTTAATACTAAATTTAGATACAACTCAATTTCTTAAACCAATTTAAGAGTTATTTCAACCATAATTATTTCAGGCTATTTTAACATTTTGGCCATCGATAAACTTGGGAAATCTCGTTTCGCAAATGTGTTCACATTTAAATATGTGTGTTATTTTTGTGTTTTGAATTGTTAAGAAGCATGTTTTAATCGTTTCTGCTCAAAATGTTTGAAATTATTTAAGCGCTTGATGTCAGGAATCGTTATTCTATTTTTAGCGCTAAATGGTATAGATACAATTAAATAAGTATAGAAACACTTAAATAAATCAACCTTTCCAATCTTTTATTGAGAAAATGTTTATAATTTGCTAACAATGCTTTACGTTATTCATTACGGAATTACAACATAACATGCCCGTGGAATCGTAATGTTTAATTGACCTTTCTTCTAGCGTATGAAATATTAAACGATATTCGCAATCATAATCGTCACTTATATGATCAAAAAGCTATATAAGGTTTGTCAATGTGTTGTCGACAGTCAGTTCGCCAAAATGCTAAATAATATAATTTGTTTTATACTCATTATGGCGCTGTTTGTAAAATAGTCATATACGTATTAAATCAATTTAAATCAACATTGAACATGTTGTCACTAAATTATAAATGGTTAATTAAATATGTAAAGATATGAACAAGTGAAATCATGTAAAATCGTGTATCTTTTTATTTGATTTTTTTCTTCATATCAGTTGTTTCAGTTTAATGTGTAAATTAGTTTTGTTAACATACTATCTTCTTTGTTAAAAACTCTTGTCGCATCAATCGAATAATTCATCATTTAATCAATCAATTGATTACATTTTTGAATGTCGTTTTTTCAATTGGTATTACGGAAAACAGGGTACATGAACTGTAAACCAAATCTGAATGTTGTTATCTGCTCTTGATCGGTGTTGTACAATTTCATGCGTGAATAATGTTGCTTACTTTTATTGGTTATTTTAAGTGTTGAATATTAATGTTTAAAAAAATCTTTTGATTTCGTTATTTATTATAGTTTCTTTTGGGATTTGTTTCTTCGTTTTTCAAATTTTAAAATGGAAATTAATTCAAGAGTAACTTATGAACACGATTATTTTTAATTGCACATCGTTTTTTTGCAGTGTAATCAAGACAACCAATTATTTTACATCAATTTATTATTTATTTAGAAATGTAGAATGCCTAACTAATTAACGTGTCTACAAAATTACATAATAAATTTTAATTCTATGATAATTATTTCTTGTATGTAAATTATTTCATTATTTTGTTGCGGTCGTATTGTGCTTACTTTGTTAATACTATATTTCACAGGAAAACGAAATTGAGGTGTATCTTGCAAACATATTTGTTTGTGTTCAAACATATCTGTGTCGCCATATTTTGTGTATTATTTGATGTTAGTGTGAACTTGCGGTGAGACAGTTTGTGTCGTTAACATTGGAAAGCAGTAGGAATATCATGTGCAGCAACAACATATATCGATTCAGAAATGTGAAATGAAAACTTAACGCTGTACAGCTACGGTCAATATATTACAATGTATATAAGTCTATCTATAGTAGTTACAACTGTAAAATGTATAGCAATGGCAAATATATAAAATTAATATTTATACAGTAAAAACTGCTTGCCTAAAGTAGAGGCACTTTGCAAATTTCCCAAATACAACTGCAATATTATTTTATATCCGTACCTATTTCTAATGCTTAACAAAACATGTTTGAGTTGTTTGTTATGTTTGGATTATAGTGTAAGGCTAGCTTTGACTCACCACTATTCAACATGGTTCTTGCTATCAACAGTCCGTTACACTTAATTACGTTGCGAAACATTCTGCACATATTGAATATTGATGAGGGCAACATAACGAATCAAAACCATCAAACATCAAAAAATGTTGCCAACATGTTTCATAGAGGTTAACACTATTCGATGGTTAATTATCCTTCATATAGTGAAGTAAGTAATAACACAATATGAACACGAACACGAACATCGACAACTGTACTAACACAAAATGAAACCTTTTTTCGAGATGAAAGTGTTTAGTTTTTACCATTCTAGTTGTAGCTGAACTTATTGTATTATACGTCAAATTATTTACATTGAAAGTCAAAGCATAATGTTTAAACCATATCATATTTATTACTACACTTATTTATGTAACCAAAGTTAATAATTTTGCTCTTAAATAATGCGTTTAATTTTTGGAAACATCCAGTGTGACAAGAACTTTTTGAATGTATTGTGTGATGAAGAATGATTTGTGAAAATTACTTTGTTATTGTTCTATTTAACACAATTTAACTGTGATATTTTTGTAATAAATAATAAAATATCTTTTTAAATCCATCTCTCGTGTTTGTTGTTTGTTTCTTGCATTTAAATAACACATTATTTTTATGTTCTAAACATGGGACACTCGAACATTTGGAATGTTATATTTTATTTCGAAGGTGTATTTTGACTTACGCTGTGTTATCAAATAAAACTTTACACTGCTCTTACATTTTTTACGTAAAGTACAATATGCACTGTACACATTGAGCTATAAACAAAATAATTCAGTTTTGAACATGTTTTAAACACGAAACACATTGAAATAAAACAAAATGAGTTCCTTAATATGTTACTTATATTTTTAACATATGAAGTTAAACATAAAGCAATAGTCTGTTCCTGCTTCGTATAACGTCTAGTGGATCCTCGAAACATCGCGTACAGCTTTGGCGATAAAGCAATTATAAGGTTAATGTGCACTATCTGTTAACGTCTGTTCTTATTCATCGAGGGTTGGTCCGATACGATTTTATGAGAAATAAATTTGATTCGATAAAAGGATCTGAGTGTCATTGGGGGAATTCGTAACCTTGAAATGAATTGCTTTTTGATGTTTAGTATTATTTCAACGCAGACCACAATAGACGAACAAATAATGCAATCTCGAAAACAATATAATTATTTAATGTACATTATGAATTGCATGGGGGTTCAAACTGTCCAGCTATATTCTGAACAAACATGGTTTCATAAAATATGTAATGCTGGAAAAATGCTGAATTGCAAGATGGGCATTGTGGCGATGTAGAATTTGTTTCATTCATTTATATAACATCAGTCATGAAACAAACGTTGAACATAATTGGCATGTATGACAAATAAAGATGTGGTCTTAAGCAAGGAAATAAAGGCCTATACTTTTTCAAAGTATGTTATGATACCAAACCAGCAATATAGTCTGTAGGTGTTTTTATATAAAAGTTGTGTGACTTGATTGCGATAAATCAATGTCTAAGAATGAATATATCAAAGGCCACGGGGAGAACTTTGTCGTTATGTGTTAAAGGCCATAGGAATTTTTTTAATTTGTTCGCATAGTTATCACTATTCAATTGTGGTCGCCTTCAGTAACTGATCACGGTCAATGACGAAGAAAGGCTTATATGTCATTGTGTCAACTTGATACATCTGACGGAAGCATGTTGGTGCTTTTGTTTCTACAGGAAACTTTGATTTTGATGAAAATGGCTTTCAGGAAAGTCATACTTCAGCTACTAAAGGCAGATATTACGCTTACTTCCTTTTACGAATACTTGTACATAATTTTCAAAAATATCGGGACGTACAATTCATAGCTCTGACTTTAATCTCCACAGGATATTTAAAACATACACATGCATTATATGGCATACTCGTAGGTTTACATTTTCATGACCATAATACATCTCCACCATTAACCACACTACGGTAATCGTGTGTTTTGAAAGTCATTCGTTCATATAAAATTAAGCTTTACAAAGCTCATGTTAAGGTATGAAGATTTCGTATTGAAAAATATACGGATTTATTGAAAAAAAAACGTACATGAACATGTCTTAAATCTGGAGTCATGTTTTCATCACGTAAACAATACTGGCATATTCATCAATAAACAAGATGATTACATAAAGAAATATAGTAGATATTTCTAGATATTTTTACATGTATTTACATTTTACTATAACTCGCCCTTTGGGGGGAATTTCTTTACAAGACATGCATAGCAATTTTAACAATTGTGTTGAAACGAAGAAATGCATTTACAATTATTTTTAATAGAAAACATATGCATAATGTTCATGTGTTAATCACGTAATATCATGTCATGTTTATCACAACTAAATATGCATTATTTGTTTGAAATAAACTGTTCAGACGTTAATATATTTGAATATGGTGTACAAAACACATAATTGTCCATAATTTAATACTCACATGTATGTTTACGGCCAAATTCATAAATTAACGTTGCGTTTTCTCACATCAAACACACGTCTGTCAGTTGCGTCCAACACTTTCGATACACTTAATTAAACGGGCATCTGTGTTTAAGGACACACATGTCCACGATTGTTGCTTGATAGCCCTTTCATAACCAGTAATCACACTCTGGAGATTTATCGTACGGAGGATTCCGGAGATAGTCGATGTATCACGATTGCAGAAATCAGTGTAGGTTAGTGTCGTAATGTATGATGCAGCATTTGTTTACTACACAAAACGGTATTTTCAAGTTAACTTCTCAAAAGCCTACAAGAATTAGATTCAACGGCTGAATCTTGGTCAATGTGGCGTTAGGTGTTATGGGAATATAAAATGTGTAAAATAGGTGTAACAGTCGTTGAAGGTTCTAGGCGAAACGATAAAATCTATTATTTCAGTCCCAATTGGGACAAGGTTTAAGTGAGGATGGTTAGGGGTGGGGGAAGGGCGGAAACGGTAATAACTGTGTAAATAATTTAATAAATCGTTGTTTGCGAAAGATTTGTAAACAATCTCGTAACACGTCGCATAAGATAAGGCAGACAGGACGTGTATCAAAATATGGTAATTTAGCGCAATTATTCGCTTTAATTATGAACATAACATAAAGGAAGAAACATAATATAAAGACTTGTACGTATATAATCGTGTTTTATACATTCAGTTTTTAGTTAAGTAATAACACATATCAATATATTATAAGGTAGTTCACAAATAAAGTTACGATGCTTTTTTAATGAAATACAACATTAAATTGCGATAGTGCTTTAATGCAGTCAATACATTAAATAGACCGTATCGATAAACTATAACTTTCTATTTACCTTGATTGTATAAAAAATAATCTAAAATACATGTGAAACAAAGCGCAATAATTCACAATATGTCAACAACAATGATTAAAAGTACAAGATACAAAACTACGTTCACAGCCGTAAGGGTAGCTTTTGATTTTCAGTTACTCTGGTATTTATACTAACATTTCGTATGGTTGAAGCTTCCGTTACGTTTTTATATAAATTAATAATTTCAGATTTACGTGCAGATTTGAGTAAACTAGGGGACTTAATGAAGCTCATTCTCTAGGTCTCCTTGATTACAAAACAGAACAGAACATAATTTTATTACACATAAACGTAACAGTTTCTAGTGTTGAAAAAAATGAAATATAGTAAGCCGCTTTTTTGCAGAAAAGTCATAGTCTAGTAATGGATGAAATTTACAATATGTTAACAAAAACTCGTTTTATTTCACAGGCAAACAGTGCATCCAGCTATACAGAACTGTTTTAGTTTGTCGTTGTAATCGATAAAATATAACAATATTTCTAAAGGAATACACAATTAAAGCACTGGCAATTACGTTGGTTAAGAGGGAATACTTTATCGAGTATTAACCGTTTTGAATTCTCAAAGGATTGGCAGAAGACCTGAATGTTAAATATAAGCTATTTGTTAATAAATCTAAGTGTCTCCATGTTGAACTGGAGTCTTAACAATTCTATACATATCTAAATCAGAACTATTGCCAAACCATTCTTTTTTAAGATTTGCTCCGCTTAAAAGTTCTGAAAACTGTGTATTAAAGTATATTATCTATTTTCGACTCTTTTTTGACGAAACAAAAAATCTTGCTTCTGAGAAAAGTATACACTACCAGCTTTAAAAGAGTTATTTTTGACCCGATTTATGGTCGTCATTTTGCTAAGAAATGTAGGTGTTCCTCACCTACAGCCATGTAAACAAGAGGATGAGCATACCATAAAGAGCCACACACTTACCATGATCGATGACGAATACCCAAGAGAGGCATGGACACATGTCTACACAGACGGTTCTGCCACTAGAAAAGTCATAAATGCAGGTGCTGGCATCGTCATTCTGTACCCATCAGGAAAACAAGAAACACATCATGCAGCAACCGGAACTTACTGTAGCAATTACAGAGCAGAGACTGAAGCTCTCATGAAGGCAGTGTATCCAGTTGATCCCAGCACGCTGTGGAGTGGCTGGAAACGAAGATGCTGACCAACTGGCAAAACAAGGTGCTCAGCTAGAACAGCCACATGTGCAAGTAAGCTACAAGGAGAAAGTTACCATCATTAAATCACTTTCCAGACCAAGACAAGAGGCAGATGCATATCATCTCCTAAGCAGGGCAGATCAAGTGATAATGGTCAGACTCCGATCAGGGCACAACAGACTCAATGCACACATGTATAGAAATACAGACTGGCACTGTTACCGACCAGTCCGTGAGGAACAGAAGACCAAACAGCCGAACACATCCTCCAAAGATGCAAACGTCACGACCAACCCTCCACCAGAAACTCTATGGAGACGTGGATGACCTGAGACGGACCACATCATGAATCGAAGAAACTGGCGTGATCGTGTAGAGCGAACGCCAAGAAGAAGAAGCTAAGACATGTTCCACAGGAAGATAAGGTCGGAACAGTGTCGAATTAATGTCCATGAAGAATATTATTTTATACTTGGACACTGTGTAGATCTTACCGGTGTCTTTGATTGGCGTCAGTCTGCGACAGGTCTGCGTGTTTATGGGCTGACTGATTTTAATGCTCGCTGTGTTCTGCGCATGTGCGAACAACGTCTCGTCTGATTAATCGCCATGCACGCTAGAAAATATATAAATAGGTGTCAATAGTCTTTGATTTACTGACGTTTGACACGCGATTCAGCTATAAATCTTCATTAACAAGGGGACTATTTGCATCTTTTACTGTTTTGTTTGGTGTGGGATTCGAGTAGAAGCCTATGTTCAATATCGGTTTATAGTTTTATTATTAATGCGAATATAGTCTAAGTTAGGGACCATCAAACGTGTCGACTTAGATCGACCGAGTGTAGCATTTAAAGTGGCTAAATATATATACAGGTTCCCGTAGTCATCATTTTTTATATACTCACATATATTTGTAATGCAGTGATTCCATCTAAATTCACACTTTTATGGTAATGCCACTTCATTCATCCCGTTTTATATTGACAACGAAATAATACAACACGATCACTGGACTCGTGCTGTCTCGAGAATTCGTGAGTTCACTTTCATTAATTAGTAACTTAAACCAATAAATTTATTTCCGATAACCTGAAACCCCGTATTCAATGCGCAGTATCCAATGATTCGTGGCAAAACCGGATCATGTTCTTTATTTAAATTACACTGCTTCCATGTCGAACGCTTCTGTTTGTTTCAACTGTATTAATTGATCCCAAGTTATGGGATTTCATTTATTTTAATACGATGATTACAGGCTTACAGACAACTTTCATCGCCACATAATTGTCTACAGTGTTCAGAGGTCGATGGCTTGCTCGTGTACAATGTAATTCAAATGCAACATGTCTAAACAACAGACGTGTATTCAAGACGATCGATACGTTTCAAACCTTGCTCATCTTGAATGCTGTTTTGTTTGCTCGCGATTTGATTAAGTTTACATTGGTAGTCTTCCATAACATGTTTTATTATAACTGAATCCGTCTAATTTACTGTATTTGCAAATTTTGACAAGACATAAAATAAAAAACGCATAAAGTGAACCGCATACATATGCACTATAAAATATTGTATTAAATTACAGACAATACACATGAATACATAATTATATATTTATATCAAATATTCGTATTACACCCGTTCGAAATGATTGTTTGCCGAAGATGTCTTGCTCGAATACCATGTAATTCAAATGCAACATGTCTTTAAAATAGACTTGTAATCTACTCGAATTATATGTTTCAAACCTCGCTCATCTCGAATGCTGAAAAAAAATAATATGATAAAATACAAAGTACGTATGTAATTGCTCAATTTACAATACAATTACAGAGTATGCATGCACACACATTACGATATACGTTTAAGATTGCTTATGTCACACAATTTTAAGAGTAACAAGTTTCTGTAACATTTTCGGACTAAGGAATAAAATCTTCGTGGCATTGACAACTTCTGCCGATTATTTTCGTATGAATGATGCCATATTTGTAAAGTCATTCATTTGGTTTTATGATGACTCATTTGGTATTGTTGTTGTAGCACATGCTATGTCCCTATTGGGTTCTTCTGTGATTGTTGGTTCCTCTTCAATGTCTGTATTAGGCTCCTTTGGTTCTTCAGCAATCGCTATTTTATCTGTCAAGTTTCTTCAAGGTTTGTTTGATTCTTCTGTCAGACATTACACATGAAACAATATGAAAGAAGAGCTTAGCAACCCAGTAAAGACATACTAGATGAAACGACGATGACAGAAGAATAAAACAGTGTCTCTTATGTTGCACATACAATAAATCATATACCACTTTAAAGATTTGGAACTATCAAAGACAGCATAGTTTATGAGAGTATGCATATCAAATTGGTATTACGGTATTAATTATTGCTCATAAAAGGAATCTGGCGGTGTTAACTTTGTCATGTACTAACTAACACAATCGCATGCTACAACATGTGTATTACGATTAAAGAAACTAGAATTGAAGAATAAAAGATACTGACTGATATCCATATAATTTTAAGGTGTTGCATAGGGTTTAAATAGGCTGAGTGCCTATGTTTGTGCAACAACAAAGGCAATTAACAAGTAATAAGGACAACAACAATCACGTCGGACTTCTCTAAATGCTATCGTGGGTCTGCCCCTACATACATTCATTAACAACGACAATAGTACCATGAAATACAAAGACAAAATGTAAAGCTGCCTTAGTGTACCTGACAGTGTGAAAAACCCGCGACAATTGATAAAGATGAAGGAGAACAAACCCCACGACAATGAATGGAGATGAAGGACAACATAACCTAGGACAACGGAGAAAGACCAAGGACAACACAACCTACGACCATGGATAAAGATCAAGGACAACAAAACCTTCGACAATGGATAAAGATCAAGGACAACAAAACCCAAGACAACTGATACAGATCAAGGACAATAAAACCCACGAAAATTTATGAAGATGAAGAACAAAAAATCACGACACCAGATAATAACGAATGACAACCAAATCCACGACAATGGATAAAGATGAAGGACAACAAAACTCAGGACAATGGTTGAAGATAAAGGGCAACAAAACCCATGATATGTATAAACGATATTCTTATTTTTGGGAATACAATACTGCATTAACTGTCTATATGCCCCTTCAACATTGTTTTCAAACATAGACACTTCGTTTTATTGGCTGAAACCGATTACAGACATGAAAACTTTTGCCAAATATTTGGAACGAATAGGATGGAGTCACATTGATCAGTTAAGTCTGGTATTGTAAGTAGAAACCAGCCACTACTTGTTATCACAAACCGTATTGGCAATGAACGAAATACATACGTTTGCATTGAATAATACCGTCAGAATTGTCGACTCTGTCGTCATTTTAGGATGCGCAATACTTTTAGAAAGAATCATTTAATAAACTTGAGTCCGATGTTTTTGCAACAAGTCCGCACAGGCTAATCTGGGACGACACTTTCCGCTTTTATGACATTTTTCTATTATATAAAGTCTCTTCTTAGAAAAAATCCAATTAAGGCGGAAAGTGTCGGACTGCACAGGCTAATCTGGGACGACACCTTACGCACATTCATTATGCCCAGTTTTCTCAGAACGCGACACATATTACAAAAAGCGTAATTTCCTGTGATTATCCCACCGTTGTGTTCATAATAATAATTCGTACATTATCGTTTGCAAGGCGTTGGAAGTATGCATCTCGTCTGCCGACAGGAATGTTAACCAATATTAAGGGCCCTTGCTGTTGCATTTTGTGCGATAAAGCTGCCAACATATTCCTGCAACATAAATATTTACCTAAAGTTCTTAGCTATGTCAACATGTTTCATTTTTTGCGTCATTTTTTTATGCGCGCTACAGACGCTGTTCGTTACGATTGATAATTTGTGTATACACTCGTTATTGTACGCTTTTGTTTTGTTTCGGACGGTTGTTTATAGAATTGTTACAATCCGTATGTGAAAATAAGAAAGGTATTTTTGTAAGCGCACTACCGGCGCTGCTTTGGCGCTGTACATTTGCATACGTTGTACCGTATTGTCTTTTTCGTTTTATTAAGTTTTGGACTAAACACCACTCCTTCCTAAGTGAGTTTTGAAACGTGTTTACATATGTACGAAAATATGAAAACGATAACATGTGCAATTATTAAGGATTTCAGTCATACATTGAAGTCAGGTAGACTTAAATGTTAAATTGCATTTCCGGGTAAATTCCGGAAAACATTGAGTTCTATTTAGGCGTACAATGCACAATATGGTATTTACATTTTAGTATAAATCTAAAACAGACTCTATTCATTATTGGATGTGCATATGTTAAAAAATCCATCTCTCGTTTGAAGTCATCTTAATAAAACAAAAACATGTTTTAATTCATTAAATTGATTAATTAATTTTGATTTTGGTGTCAAACGTTTCAAAACATCATCTGGTAACATACATGTTATTTTCTTAAAATATTGAAATTGGAGCAAAAGAGCTCATGCAAATTTAGCCATGTTGTGATATGCGAGATTCACCGAGACTTTCCGAGAATGCATTGAGAAAGATTGATTTTCATGGTAAATGTAAAGCGATATAATTTCTCTTCTACCTTCGACACTTCTGACCGCAGACCGAAGCTGAGTAAATACAGTCAAACATTTTCGCGTCAATGCCCATCCGTCAGATCCGACATGACCACATTACACGGTAATAGTCCGTCAGAAAATAGCCGGTACCGTTAGTGCCAGGGCGGATTAATCTGTTGCCACTTTCTGGGTTTTATCGCTCGACACGATGTATCGGTGGTGAAAATCTGAACGTTTTATCCAATAATTTATAGTCTGCATCGTTTTTCTTGTAGACAGGTTATTTAATCGATTAACCTTGCGGAACAGATACAGGAACCCGGCTTTTACGCAATTTTGGTACTTGCTATCTTGATCAAGTGGACCGATGAACGCAGACGATTTGAAGACGCTAATGAGCCGTCACATGGTCTTGTTAGAATTCCTGGAGGTATCTGGAACATTTTAATTTGATTTGAGTGGTAACTGGCAAACACCCCATATACTTTCATTTTTTGAGTTGGTAAATATTTCATTTCGTAATTTGAAAGAATCCGAGTCATTTTTCTGTTTCGTTTGGGTTATCTTACACTTACTTCAGGGATCCACTATTTTGAGCTATTTCAACGTCATATTGTTCAAAGCAGAAATCGAAAAAAGCAACACAATCTCGAAACACATTCATAACTTACATTAACGTTGTCTTACAGATCTAAATGACGTCATTCCAAATAGGTAAGAAAGGGGCGCGTCCGAAGGGATATGTGGTCCAGGTCAGCTAGCTTGATGCCTCCCCGTATCATCCATGTCCCTGACTCGAAGATCACTAAGAGGAATAATTTCCTCAATGTGTTTAGAGGAGGTGCCACTATTGCTCTCTACGGGAACAATACAATAAATCTGTATTACCGGACTGAACGGATATGTTAATGGGCTTGAACATGGTTTCTTCGATATGCATTTACATGAAAATGTCCCAAGTGTGTGATCTTAAACATGTATTGTTTATTTTCTATGCCCATTGTAATAAAATCAACTTAAATGTGAGTTGAGTACGTTTTTTCCGTTTTGAGAATATCTTTGTAGGTGAGGCAATTGGATACTGAAGTTGAGGTGTATTATGGAACATATTTCTGCCAGGATATAGGTTAACTATCGGCTGTTTGGCCATTTAATTACGACCCAATATAACGCGCGTGAAGAGGCTGGGGTAAGGTTTCGGTCTAGTTGTGGGGTCTTATCTACATTAATGACGCTTTATTTCCTAGCTTTTATTTTCTGGTGGCTGTTATCGGTCGTTGGCCATGGTTTCCCCAGTTTTTCCGTCGTGTTCAAAGAGATAACAATTTTCAAACACAAAGTGCGAACATATTTCGTTTCTTATTGATTGCATGTGATCATGTTTGTAAGCTAAACATTGCACCGAAAATACACAGACCGACGCAAGATGGGTCAGGACCCGTACATATTTCTGCAAAACGTTTGATGATAATATAACGTTTACAATGCATATTTGACAATATTCGCCATTTATAGTAGCTTCATATTTGGTGTATATTTAGAATGACTATTTATTTGAAAGAAAGTGTGTTTTAATCCGAAATTATGCATGTGCGAATGAACGAGAGCGACATTTGGTGAACTGAAGAATATTTTTCCAGGTGATATACTTGAAGTTTCATCCACCGATGAAAACCATGATCATTCTGGCATTTCGAAGTTTTATTGAAGAACATTTCAAATCGTTCCCACTGTTTAGAACAGGTTATTAAACATGACCCATAAAAACCGAAAGACAAAAACTGAATAACGAAAGATAAACACTTGTGTATTATCTTCATTATAAATGATAGCACGTGAAACAGATTAGATCTCCGGATTTGATGGAAACAAATTAAGCGTCCGTCAGGTTAGCAGGCGAGCACAAGAAATGATAACTTTTAAAGTCATTAGATAACCGGTTTAAATACGCTGATACTATAGTTTTTTATGATTTTGTATTAACTTATACTTGTGAAAGGTGAAGAATTTTCCAAATATTTTTTGTGATATACATGTATTCGCCTCTCAGCAAAATGCATAACGTTTAATTTCCACTAAATGGTGTATGTGTTAATTCCAGTTTTCGTTTACAAAAGTATACATGTAATTTAAAACATGTACATGAACAAGTTTTTTACGGACGCAACATCAATTTTGTTTTCAATTTCATGGCATAGAAATAAATGTTATCTTGCGATGTTGAACATTTCAGCAAGTACTGAGATTGTCACCGCACATATCCACTACGCGTATATATTCATGGCATACAACATGACACGATCGTAGAGAACTGAGAAGTACATTTCTTTACGATCCCAACTAGCTTTTTTGCCGCGATTCGCCCTGCAACAGTTTATTCTTAATACCATTGGGAAACCTAAATCATTTTCCGGAATGTTTTCCACACAAGTATCCGCAACACCGACGAGCCCTTCGCAAATTGATAGAAAATAAACATCGCTTTCCTAATGCGTAAGTTTGCACTGGCACAATTAAACGAGACGTTTAAAAGCACTGAATGTTATTAGAAATGGCAGGTTTATACTCAGTTTACTTCCTTGGTGATTCGTCTATGTTTCTTGCTGGTGTTAAAAAGTTACTTTTGAGTGAAATATAAGCCATCTTGCTTTTTTTCGGCACTGATTTTCTGAAGTTATTCTAGTTTCGTTTCCACGGGTGACGAGGTCTCATCTTTACGTTATAACACTCTCTATATTATATATATTTATTTATGGGCAAAACATTTATATTATATATTCACAGATCCCAGCGGCAAAAAGTACAGCGTGAGAAACAATGTGAATTGCNTATTATTATTATTATTATTATTATTATTATTATTATTATTACTATTTCAGGCCCATGTTGGTATGAGGAGTCGTTCCAGCACGTTTGTAACCTTATCAACGGGGACGCTCTGCTCCACATCCTGGTCAAAGGTAACATAGACACGAGCTAGCTTACATGATTGGAACACCTAATCACGTATTCACAAACCAATTCTTATACTTTTGTCTAAGAATGGGTTGGTGACTACGGGTCCATAGCAATATATTTATTTATATGTCTGAAGCTCCAACTGTGATATGCGAAGAAAAAAGGGTTTGATTTTCACACCTCTGACACATAGTACTTACTGAATCTGACGAATAGTATATATTACATAATTACATATGTAATAATATAATCTAATTTCAATGGCATTATGCGGCTGATACTCTGATGTCTATGGGGTCTCAATTTTCTCTATTTGTTCCCATATTCTACAAATTTGGGAGTACGATCCTCAAGACATCTTTGGGTGTTTTTCTCATAATCGCGAGCAGCAACTTAGCATTTATGTTATACAAAAACTTTGTGTCATTGGTCTGAACATTCAAGTCATAAGTCTTAGCATATGACAGTTTAAGCTTCATAATTTTCTTTGACGCTTATTTTCGAATCGAGTTTTCGAAAGGAAATGAAGTCATGCTAGTCTGTTTTTTTGCCTTATGAATACGCCTTTTGGGGATGATACAATTCTCCATCATTCAAATTACGACGAATGCGGCTTTTAAATCTGTAGGTGTTTGAAACAATATGATTTGTTAAAAATGCGTTCCTTAACATTAAGCTTCTGTCCCTCAAAAGTTAACGCCTACCGTTCAATACATTATAGTTTATATAATACTTCCAAATATTGTTACATGATAACTATTAATGTCTGAACCTTTGGCGGAAGACTCTGGGGAGTTTCGGCGTATAAGTTTTAGTGTTACATAATACCATATTTTATTGCTGCTGATTTGTTTTCCGTTTTGTGACATTAAAACAACGCCACGTTGATCTTAAAGAACTAATATAAAACTTGCATTTTTAACTATTCTGACAATCATTTGTTCTCGAAATATGTTTTGAAATTTATTCGTTCGTCTTAAATATTGAATTTGTACAGACTAAATGTTCACAAAAGGTTACTGAATGACAGTAACAGCTATACGTTTCTATATGATATCAAGTAAAATGTATCCCGCACGATAACATTTGATTTAAAAGATATAAACAATAGGCAACTGATATTTACAAGATAAGACAATATTGTAAAGTTTAAAGACATTACAAGCAATGGTTGCTAGATTAATTTTATTACTTAAGTCTTTCGAAATCAGAAAATTTCCTAAAGGCAATTGCAATAAATATGGTAAAGTGTCCTAAGGGCTATTGCAATATAAAACATGTTCAAAAGTAATGGGAAAAAGGCACGAATGAAAAAGTGTTGGGCGTTGAACCTTTTGCGTCATTTGTTATAAGTTACTATAGCCCAGTGAGTCAACATGGATGCGTTATACAATACGTAAAACGGTTCCAAAATGTCAAGTCTGATATATAATTTGTAAAGATATATTTTAATTTATTTCCCAAACAGGTACAGTTGGCTTAAAAGTAATATCATGTTCGTTCTTCCCCTCTGTGATTGGGACGGGAGAGGTACGGTGCGAATATAACGTTACCGAGGTTACTAAATAGCTGTCCCTTTTGACAAAATGTTTTTTATGATAGACAACCTTTGCGGTCAACCATATAAGAAGACGAAACTTAACAATAAAATTCAAGCCGTTAAAAAGTGTCTGTGACTTTCCGTTACAATTTGTACGTAAAATGGACTTTATCACAGATTTTGGCATGGTTTGAAGTTTGTCATTAAATGCTTTAAATTGACAAATGTTAACATCGGAAGTAAAGAGCTCCAGTATAAATAAAGAAGAATACTAACGAAAGAAAAAAGAGAGAAAAAAACGACACCCGGGCTCGAACCACTGACCTTCGGAGTAAAAGACTATCACCTTAACCATTCGGCCATCCCTGCGTTTGATTTTATACATGATATAAGCAATCCCCGTAATGGCATTAAATATAACGATAACAGAACTCTCCAAATTTTCAATCGTTTCGCGTTTGTAACGTTTTTTAATTGTATCAATTTCTTACGATGATTATTTGTAAACGAATGTATTTTCAGAACGAGTCTCTGTCATTAGTGTTATTTTACTCCCTGATGTACATTGGTCATTAATTTTTTTAATCTGTGACAAAAAGTTGGACACTTTTCATTTTGACAAACTGTGAACAAGTCCCTTTTATATTAAATCACCATCGTTAAAGAGAAGTTAAAGTTATATGACATCGACGCAAGCGTAATGTATTTTTATGTATTAAAGTTGATTATATATAGAATGTGTAGTGCTCTATTCATCAGTGTAGATTCAATTTGGAAAAAAAAACACAAAAAAAAACCTATTAATGTGGTGTAATTGGCTAGTCAGGCAACACTTAGTCATTTTCTTTCACATACAACGAGGACAAGTATTTTGTTTGGAAGGAATGCTTTAGCACTTTTCATAAGTATGTGTTGTTGTAAATGATTGCCATCCCATGCCAGTAGTTTGTTGATGAATCATTTATAAAACTGTTATATACTTAACATATATGCGTTTTGTTACTGGTTGCAAACTTTAAAACTTTAATAATATTCAAAATGTACTTTTATAGCATAGGAATTTTAATTCTAGTGCAGTTATGTTTTATACATTTATTCTTTCAAACACATTTGTGAAAACAATAAATTAATTCCAACGGCATAATGTAGATCCGAGCGACTGATTGAATTAAAAATAAAATAAAAATTTACACAAAAGATTGAACATTAAACTCTTAAAAACAACTGGTTATGGTGTTAAAACAAATTAAAGCACCATAACTAGATATCCGAATTCACTTCTTGAAACGCCTTTTGCCGGAAGTGTGGATTGTTTAACTGGATTGTTTTAGTTGCAGACAATGTTCGTATGTAAATTTATAGCATTTAACGAACTCGTCACGCTATCAGTTCACTGCTTAATGATAAACCACGACATGAATAGGAGACCTGAGAGTTCGTTTACTGTGTGTAAAAACATATCTATTTTCAAATACCATAAATATCTCTGAAACTTGACTTACGCAAATATATGGTAGTTAACGAGACTTACGAGAACGATTGAGTGTGAAATTATATACTACTGTCACTTTCCTGTATTATTAAGTGCAGTTTAGCCGTCGCATAGTGTTCATTGAAATGCCCACCAGTGTAGAAGTATTCATAATTATCATCTTTATAGATACATCAGCATGACCGGTTCTCTTAATACGGATCTTTATAGAAGTCACCAAAAGAATGACATAAACACATTCAGTGTATATGTTAAACCGCAGTGTGTTCTATCGCAAAAAAACGCTATACCAGACCCGTTCGGTGCTCGGTAAGTCATGTGAAAAATGCTACTAATTGGCAATGCATAGGCGACCAACTTACAACCGTATTAGAGAGGTCAATTTTCCACGGGAACAATTTTTCAAATTATTCTTTAATCCCTTCAGAGAAATGGCGTGGACGTTCCGTAATTGCATTTGCAGGTCTTTTCAAACCACGTTTTTTACCAATGGTCAACAAATACGAAGACAAGCGTTTGAAAAATGCTCGTTTCTTGGAATGTGTTTTTTGCCTTTAATTATGTTATATTCCATGATATTGAACTTTTTGAAGAAAAAATGATTTAACTCTCTATGGTATTTGTCTGTAGATAAGTGCTGTTTTCTTGGTACTGCAATTTTTCATTCACTTTATACATAATCTGAAACATATGCATATACATGTACATTTTAAAACGTAACTCTTAAGTCGTTACTATAATTTGTAGCAGAAGCATTTGTCTCTTGTTTATCATACATCGTGACTCGCTATCAATTTCAGATGCTAACTTTTTAATCAATACAGTTTTCATTTAGCCGCATGGAAGCCTTGATCATTCGTGCCACAAGGTACAAAGGGCATATTACCGAGCAATAAAACAAGCCCGCTCTGACTCATAATGCTACACGCATTCCTCGGGTTTGTTCGCGCGCTAACATTACAAACAAGACGTTTTGATAACAGATTCTAGAAGAATATTAACAGTCAATTTGAAAGCAACTTATCTGCCGTACAAGCTGGTTAAATTAACCGTTTTCCCAGATTCATGCCGTCACTGCTAAAGCCAAGAAAGTCCAATCCATACATGTGAAATACCAAAATAAAGCCAAGTACGTCCACTCATACATGGGGAATACAAAAATCCAGACATACGAGAGTTTTCAATAGATGTTACTTTCAACATGTGTCTTATTAAAAAGTCGTCCCCTAATTGGAAGTGATGTTCATGAACTAAGTTTGACTCTTCTAATTGGGAAACTCTTTTCTGCTCTATCATGTTTCTCTCTCTACACCATTTTTGACATTGGTACATTAACCTTGATGTTTACCTAGTTTGGACATTCCCCTTATTAGCTGGTTAAAGGAACTTGTATGTATATGTAAAAATCATGTAAAATGAACAATTGCATTAATAAGTAAAGTTATTATATGGTAATAAAGCGAATATGCAATATGTGACGAATTTATTCATATTACTTTACTTTATGTTTTATCGTTTAGGTGTACATTTCTCCCATGTAGTTCTACTGGTATTTCACTTCAAAAAATATAATTATATGTCTGTCCATACCTACTAACTGAGTTAAATCTATGTTATGTAATAAGTTATTTTTTTCCGGATTGCATGATTTTGCAAAATAAATATTTTTATGAAGTATCGATAATTTGATAATCCAATGGCAAGACAATTAAATGTGGGCGTAGAAACTCAACAAACATGATTTAATTATTTAGATCTGGAAGAGATTACGCAGCAACACGTTTATATAATAGTCAATGTAATTCTAGAGGATCAGAATCTCCAACTCGGGCTCGTTCACGCAATACATGAACCAATAGAATCAGAATTATGGGTTATTATTTGTATAATACAAGTTATACACTAATAAAAGTATTCATTCAAACAGAAAACATCGCAATAATTGCTTGGTCTTGCTCATTATGAAATTGCCCAAACAAGCAAAGTTTCCAGAAGTTATTTGAACACCACAATCTTGAAACGAAAATAACAATTCCTCGTATATGTAAATGATCATCCACTTATGGCGAACACATCAAAATTAATTATATTGCCAGATAAAAGTTCTTCGAGTTCGAATAAGACTAAAATGGAAAACGAAACATCTTGTCTCCATTACTAGCTCTACATTAATGCCTGTTTATGCCACACGTCTTTTGATAAAACATGCAGGTGATGCATCTTATGAATGGTATTAGGTTGTTTTATTCCACACTTGTACATACATGTATTAATTAAGATGAGAAGTGGACAAAACAACTTACTTAACTCAAGTTAATCATACGAGAATCTTAAAATGTATGTTTGTTAAAATATGGAATCTTGTATGTTGTTAATACTCTTCAACACATGTTCTATGTATATAGTCATTGCCATGGGTAAACGCATTAAAGTAGTTACTTCTTAAGTTAAATGATGCAAATCAAGACGTTTCCAAGATAAAGTATAAGTTGAACTCAAAATGCTTAGATATTACTGTCATGTACTCTCAGTTCAGTGAGATATTATATTATATTTGAATTCTCGCCCAAACTTGCGTTATTTGTGTCTAGCATTCAATCATCAATTGACACATTGTGGTCTGATATAAAGTCATTCGTCTAAAGGTTACATCAGAAAGCTGTTTCAAACAACAATTTCGTTGAATGAATTAACACAAAATTCGCAAAGACACATAAACCCTTTTATCAAATCGAATTTATTTCTTATAAAATCGAACCGGATCGGATCCTGATTAATAAGATTTACTTTATAATTGCCTTATCGCCAAAGCTGTACGTGTTTCACAAGGATCAAAAGAGTCAAGTAGATTTAAAACCTCGAGAAATATAAAAACATGCGGCGCCTGTAGATTGTACTTCTGATATGAAACGAAACCATGCACATGACATTCGGCACGAATTTAAAAACCATTTTTCTCACAATATTTAGATTTGGGTCGTGATCTCTAATTTCACTCGAGGCGTTGTGCACTTGTGTCATAATGCACATGTGATATATGTTTTGTATTTGTTCAAGAATGTCTTTTGTTGTTGTGCTCTCTCAAATATTTAAAAGTTTAAACCAAGATATTGAGCATTTTTTATATTCACATATGAACTATAAAAACACGACTAATACGGTAATTATTAGTCATTCAGTCATACAAATGTAATGCTCTCTACCTTTGACAATCCAGTCGCTAGCATGTGGGTTCGGTCGAAGTTAATGACAAGCTGGCATATGGGGATGTTTTTTAAACAAATGTTCAGTTGAAAGTCCTTCATTAAAAGAGACACACTGTCAAGCATTCTTGAATATCCATCAAAACAACTGGAGCCGTACTCGGCCAGCTCCTTATTGAAATCATGTTGATAGTTCACACTACTCATTGCTTTGATACAAAGTTATAATAAGTCTAATTATATCGAATTCTAATAAAATACGATTATGTTTTGTTCATCATTCGCAGTGGTTACATCCTAATTATGTTATTTTAAAACAACAACAACACTCAATCACATAGTATTTATATGTACACACATTTTGTAACAATATATACATTGAAAGATGGTTAAAACATGACAACACATTTACATACTTTTCCATAATTTATACAGATATTGCCAACAATAAAATTATATAATGCCTAAAGGAAAACGCCCTACGTCTTATTGACTCCCTGGTCTCCCTAGTTCTTAGTATGAACGTTGTGTTTAAACTCATGCAAAAGGTAGCCAAAGACATTAATAGAAAAGTTGAACTAGCATTAACTAGCATAACGGCCCAATAAACAGGCCTCATGGACAAATGACCACACGTTGTAGTATTTGAGAACACGTGTCCAGGCTAAAATAAATTTCAGAGCGTCATGTGGCCATATCACGTGGTCTATGATTAGAGGCCGTATTTACGGTGAACGGAAGAGGCGAACATTTTTGCTCGTGTCATATTTCCTATAATCGCGTTGAGTCATTGGAGAAATGGGCGCCGTAATTAACATTTGTTTGAATACGCTCTCATAATAGAAGTTAATGAGGGCCGCTGTCAGGGAGAAATACCTTTTATACATTAAGATGATATTCCCTGTCATTCGAGGACACTCATTGAAATATGCTCCAGGAGAGGGAAAGAGGGCTTTTAGGAGTTGTCAAGGTTTCTTGGACTTTCCGAACGCCGCAAAGTGATCCTCATTAATGAGCGTCATGCGAAAAATGGTTCCTATGCCATATGCAACCAGCAATTGCGCAGTCTGGTGAGGAGCTTTTCGCTGATCGATATAGTCATGCACGGTTTCGTTGGCTCATTTGCGGACAAGGAAGCTCTTGACCAGACTGTGAGACTGAGCAGGCTGGCCCTTATCTACGCTGGTCGCATATTGCATAAGACCAATATTCGCATGACGCGGGCCTTATAGAACACAATCTGTTCAACAGAACGAAAACACAAAGTTAAGGAGTGGCGATATGAAATATTATTTAAAAAACCTTAATGAAAGCATACAAAAACGAAGACTTTTGTCTGACCATGTCCATATACTTGATGAAAAATGAAGGATATATAGGAATGTCTTTTAGGGGAATGCACACAGCTTTATTTGCCACGTATTTACCGAATATTTGGCATTTGCTTCATTGTAGAAATAGTTCCGCAATATGAAAATAGTTTTATGATTTCCTTACGCCTCGTTAAAAAACCAATGTTGTTGTGTTTTTGTCTCGTTATTGAATTCATCCAAATTTGTGTAGTATACTTTGTCCGGAGAATATTTCTACTACTCAAAATAATTACATATATATCATGGAAATAGGTAATATAAAGATATTTTCTACTGATAAAGTTCCATGAGATGCACATTAAGAATACACACACGGACCATAAAGATACTGCATCATGATATGTACGGCCAACATGCCATGGTTACATTTTGGCATTAGATTATACTCAACCAGCGTCCATTCCGGACCCATCAATTTGTAATAACGCTTAGAGTTTTATTTTTCTCCAAACAAAACCCATCAATTTTCAAATCATTACGAACCCATTTATAAAACTCGTTAAGTCTTTTTCTGCTTTATAATGCATGCCCGTAAAAAGCTTTATGTAAACGTCCTCGTAAAACCGTTATAAAACAGTTAGAATTTCCAAAATATTAACTTTACATAATGCTGCATTTAGTTTGTAGCATTTATAATTCAGGGGCAGTTTCAATTGTACGTAAAGGCCACAAATGCGTGTATCGACATCCGATATGGAACCTAGAGACCAATATTAGACAAGTACAAATGGTATTTAGATTTTGTATTCAATATTGCACGTGTAATTGGAGCCATTATTGCGCGCTCGTGTAATTCCGGAATACTTTGTACGCTAAACCTAAAGCAGAATTTGGAAGTAAAGGACTTCTTGTCGCTTGTATCAGGGTTTTCCCCTATAAAATGTTGCTTATTTATATGTTATTAAATGTTAAAGCATTGTTGAAGGAAATGCCTGATAACATGGATTAGAATTGAGTTGGTGAAAAGGGGGTCTAATGCATGTGCGAAAAGTGTCACGTAACCCTATTTTCACAGAGCGAGGCTCAATTTTAAATCGAAGACTAAAGCTTACATAAATTGTCTTCGAAAACTAGCAGCACACTGAAAGCTCGTAGGTGTGTCCTCATACGTTAACTGCTAGGTCGTGTTTCTGATAAATACGGCATTGTTTATTTATTGATAATTCAAACACATATTTCATACGCGATTTGATTACAACTATTGTCTATACAACGTGAGGATGATATAAAACTAATATTGATTAAGTATGTTTTATATAAGACTGCTGTCATTCTATAGTAATATTAAAGACTCATTTAGTCCAATAAATTTGTACTCGTTCACTGCACTTTATATGCCATGAATTTTAATATAGTATACACTGGATTGACCAAACCTCATTATGTTTTGAATTCATGTCGCATTTGGTTTAAATGCCAAACATCCGCGTCCTTCTGCTGCGCAGCGGTTTGTTGCATTTCCTTTTCATTGTTCACTGCATGCTTGGGAAATGAATAATTTATTTATAAAAAAAATACGTGCTGAGTATGTATATGATGCTGTAAGCCTCACTGTTTGGAACTTGATATTTAAACTGACATCTTAATGCGTGGAATGATATATTTAAAATATTCGTCGTACGGATAGGTTTTCTTATTTTTTATGTTTTAAATATTTGATGTTTTACGGGGTTTAGGTGCATTATAGGCGTGATTCAGAACAATGTTAACGAGTTACAAATGATACATATCTATTGCGTGTAAAATTTGGTTCACCAATTATTAAGGGGTGTTGCGGCAGTTTTGCTGATTTTTTTCCATCTAATAACTTTTGCTCAAATTTTTTATTTGAGTAATACATACTAATAATATATGAAAAATGAAATAAAAACATAGGGTCACCGGCCTTGTTTTAATTTTATTCACCATTATATAACATGTACTTTTTCATATAAACTGAAAAATCTCTAATTGCATAAAATTGATTAATAACCTATGAAATTGGCAACATGTAGACATTATATAAGCAACGATATATCATATACCATTTTATTAAACCACAAACTACCAAAAAAAACGGAGAACACAAGTTAAATTTTAAGAAATTTAATTTTTATAATTTTTATGTCACCCCAAAAAACGTCAATTTTTACCATTTTAACCACAAAAACGGAATTAAAAAAAGTTCTATCTAATAACTTTTTGCGAAACTGCTCAAATATGTTCATCTACNTATATATAGCTGGATGAAAACGATATATATTTGTGAAAATCTGTTTTGTCTTAACAAAACCACTGTTGCTATTTCCAGCCACCAGTAGCCCTCAACCGTGCCCCTTCAAGGGTTCCTACACGTTCTCCTACGTGAACGGCACAATGACCAACTCCGCTGTCAGAGGTGCGCGCATGTGCGGACGAGTCGAAATTCAAATTCGTGTACAAGCGCTGCAACGGCATTCCTGGAACGTACGACAAAGGTAGACGCATGTTTTTGGTAACATTTCTGACAAAGAATAAACAAATCCTCACATGCATATGTATATTCGAGTGACACGTGTTTATTAAAGCCAATATTTATTATTAATGGGCGGTTTGAAAGCCTTGATTTTTTTTTTACTGATATTCTGTTTTATTGACCAACACTGTATTTTGATGGAATCAATTTCTTGTATGCAAATCACTACGAGAGTTTGCACTTTCGAAAGTCTATATTGTCTGCTTCTTTCATTTTGGGGGATTTTATCAAGATCTCTCGGCTGTCTATTTAAATACGTTGATCGTAAAAGTGTTGTCCCACATGACTTTGAGTTTATGCAACTTGTTTGCTTTGTTTTATTGAACATATTTGAAACGTGTGCTGATTCGTTAACGATACCTGATTTTTTTATAGAATCTGCAACAAAAACAAAAATAATTTAGAGACCCACCTGAATCCTATGGCGTACACAAGTTGTTTGTTTCCAGTTCCATTAATCGAAGCAACCAATAATGTTTTGTTCAGACCCTTAACATTATTTGGTATTCCAGGTCGAGTGTTCGATCATTATTGATTAATTTGGAAAATAACTAGTAAGTTTGAAATCGTTTTTCCTTCATGTAATGATATCAACTAAATTATATTTAAGTTGACTTAAATTAACTTAAGAAAGAATGTTAAATGGATATATAGAAGATGAGTCATGTTTTGCAGGATTTGTTTGGGGATCGTCAAAACAGTTAACACAACAAAGATAAGACTTGTTTTGTCCCGATAGAAATTTCATGAAAACTCTTTATGGTCAACCGGTAGATGAATTAAGATAAGTTTCACAGGATAATCAGGGACGACACTTTCCGCTTTTAGTGTATTTGTCGTTTACAGAAAGTCCCTTCTTAGCTAAAATCAAGCTTTAGGGCGGAAGGGGTTGTCCCTGATAAGGCTGTGCGGATTGCACAGGCTAATCTGATCGACACTTTACGCACATGCATTAAACCCTGTGTCTTGTCTTCAGAAGTGGACTTCCAGTGTATGGCCACGTGGGAGAACGGGGAGAAATATCTGTACGGCAGCTTCTCCGAGCCCTGGATGACCCGCGTTGAGGACTACATGTACAGATGCTTCGTAAGTTGACATCTTATAGGTCGCTGTGGCGCAGTGGATATGGTGTCCGTCTAGCGACCGTGAGGCCACTGTGGGGGCGTTCATAAGATCTCTCCAAAAGACACAAATTACTGGTTCTACCCAGTGAAAGAACTCTAGAGTGTTTCAAAAAGCATTAGGCTTTCGATGCAGTAGTAGGTTTAAACTAACTGAGTGGATACCTCATGTTCGTTTGTGCTAGCCTCGTATAAGCTATAGCCTCGTTTTCATATATTCTAGACTCGATTTCACGTGAGCTGCCCTTATTGTCAGTTTTTGATTATCTTGTTTTGTTTTTATGTTTTTGCCGTGTTTCGGCATTATTTACACGTGTGATAGCCGTGTTTATTTTGCGCCCGTTTTTGCATGTAGAACTTAGCATTAACGTATGTCTTCGTCCCATCAACCTGGTAGCCTCAGGCTCTGATGGCGTAAATTCATCCGTCTAGCAGTCACAGTGAACGAAACGTCTCAGAAACTTACTTTTGAAAAAAATAAATGAAAATGGATAACGATCTCAACATTTGCATTCACGGCAATATGGTATCAAGTTTAAGACAACCATTTACGCGGTTTACATGTCTATTCAGCACAAGCTCGTGCAGTTTGCGGATAAACGACTGGTTTATGGTAATTTTCGTATTTTTCAGTATCTAGAATTTCTTTCCACGTGAATTTAATACCTGTGTTGCAATATCTTGAGAATATATTCAGCGCATGGATGAGTGAAGATCGTAATTATTACAGTGGGAATAGTGATCAAAAGAATTTTATAACATTTTTATTCGTTTTGGCCTTTTGAAAGGATGATGTTATCTTATTCACCGTAACGCGTTTATGTTGTCTAAAATAGTTTTATTTCATACCACAAGCCGTTTGTGTATATAAACGTGTAAGTTGTGACATGTTTCATTTAATGAGAACCAGATGCTTGCGATGTCGTAAAATAAAAAAATTGTCGTAAATCGTGGCTCCATGTTAATGCATTTCAAATATTGTTTAACGTGTGAAAAAATATCAGCATACGCAAACTATTTTTTTTTAATTATTTAGCCTATTGAGACGTTGAAATAAAATTTTACACAGCGGTACTTAAATGTTACATTTAAAATAACTTAGTTTGGTAAAAAGGAGATTTAATTAAATAAAATGCAACATAATTGAAAATATACTTTAACCGCTAAACAACATGAAAGGAAGTGGATGAAAGTAGTGTTTCTTCTAGCATAATTTAATAAATACTTTTATCACATGCAATACCTTTTTTTCAATGTAATACAGACATAATGTATTTTTGTATATTACACATGTGTAAAACAACATTTGTAAGCGTTTTCATTGGCTACAGAATCAATAACTAACAAATCGCAGGGCTTTATTTTGGTGAAATGACGTCGTCAACATGAAATGACGTCACGATAGTAAACAACTTTTAGATCTATCAGCATTTGTTTGGTCAATTAAGATGTATTTTATTTAGTTTAAAAGCATGTGATAACAAAGATCTGACACTCGTTGTCATATCATACCATATGTTATTAAACTCGTCCAGGAAATTCGTTAGTAAGCTTGCCAAAGGCTCGCTTTCTAACAAAATTCCTGAACTCGTTTAATAAAATATGGTATGATATGACAACTCATGTCAGATCCTATATTTAGATTTTGGTTGTTTGGCTGCTAATAACAAAAGACGTTTTAAGTTATATTGTGTAGGAATTTTATTAAGAAGACTCTATGGTTAACGACCAATCCTTGTTAATTTACAGATTCGTCGTAACTGAATTACGATGCATACTTTGTAAGGCGAAGGGATATAGAAGTTTCGTTGTCCGTTCATCCGTACGTCCGTCCCCGTCCGTCAGTCCGTCCGTTTGTCACAAAACTTGTCAGGGCTATATTTCTTAAACTATATAATATATCAACATGAAACTTCATGGGTGTATAGATATCAATGAGGAGAGGTGCCATGCACAAGAACCATAACCTTGCGCTTTCTTAAATAAGAGTAATTGCCCTTTGTTTTTTGTGTGATGTAACTTTTCCGGGCTATATCTCAGATAACACACGTTTTCAACATGAAACTTCATGGGTGTATTGATATCAAGTAGGAGATTTACCATGCTTAAGAACCAAAACCCTACACTTTCTTTTAAAAAGTTATTGTCCTTTGTTGTTTTTGTATGATTTAACTTTTTGGGGCTATAGATCAGATACGCTACTAGATTTCCACATGCAACTTCGTGGGTGTACAAATATCAATGAGGAACATTCAATGCATTAAAACAATAAACTTACAATTGATGATTTTTTATTAAGAATTATACTGTATCAAGTCAAGTCAATTTTATTGGCAAATACATGTGTACATAGCCAAAAAGAAAACATAAATGTACATGTAATGACGGTGTAGAAAAAAAGAAATAAATACTATAATAAATGAAATGAAAAGTATGGTATATTATGGTTATGAATTGATAACTAAAATGAAAATGAAGTAAACAATCAGTTAATAACTATGTTTTCCAACTCGTTGCTATTAAAGAATCAAATACTTGCTGTATATGTATACTGTATATCAAGAGATTTGCACCCTTCCATTAACAAAATTTATTTGACGGGGGATATCAATTCAACAAATTTTCTTGTTAATTGATAGATTCGACGTTTGTGAATAATGATTTATACTTGTTTAGGGTATTGATTTGGTGCATAATTTCATATACGCAGACTATACTTTAAAAAGTCGGATCTAGATTTTCGCTTTGGGTATTCCTATCGGAAGTTTAGCAATTATAACTATGTTTTGTTTTATCTGTCTTGTTAACTTTTTTCGCGTTTTGTGCTTGAACAGTTTATGATATGTATGTATTTAAATACGTGTAGTGATTGTTTGCACTACTGCTTGGCTTTCGTAACAATCTTTTGATAGCGGCAGGTGATGTGGATGTGAAGAATTGAGCTGTCAGTGGTTTTGATCAGACCTTTCTAGTTGTGTGTAGCCTTTATATCAGTACAAACTCACACATCGTACATAATATATCATAGCAGTTGGAGTTCGTATGATTCCAATCGTTCAACGCTCGCATGCTGTGCCATTTTTAAGATTTGCGTAGTTTATGGCAGGTCTACTTATGTCAGATTTATATCTCGTCTGCAAAACAATATTTGCCCAATTGCCAGCAACCGGTTAACCGCAGGAAGATTTACTGCCGGTATGTTACCTAATAGGTTTCAAGTGTTGCTGATGTTCAAATCTTAACTGCACATGTCATTCGAGGCATTTTACCGCCATTTTCATTGTGGAAAGCAGACGTTAAAGTGCAGCAGGGCGCTTAAGTTATGAGTTTTCTTCTGCACGTATCAAACCGAGGCTTACAAGGCTTTTTGTCTGCGTTTCCTCGCAAGTATATGTTCACATAATCAGGGATAATTAATGTGAATCCCGAAGTTAAGCGTTAACCAGTGGGCTGTAATTTCCTGATAATTGGATATCTTCTGATGTTATCGTGTTGCATCTAAACTTCATTTAATTGTATTGCCGTTCCATTCATCATGCGTATGTTAATCGCATGACATTTAAACTTTAAAACACTTTAAATACTAATTTTAACGTTAATTAGCGTTAAGACAAACGTCTGATTGCATATATCTAACAATTAAACTCCAGAAACATTACGTAGCATCATATCTTACAAACTTAAAGAAATTCTCATAACTTTACGTTTGCGTTTCCGCTACTTATTATCTTAAAATGTAATTTAACGTGTGTTTTTATTGGTAAAATGGACGATAGCCAGAAATCAGTTATACGTGCAAAAACACGATTCCCATGTCTCAAGGGACAATATTGAAAGATCACGCCAGAAGTACAGGCTATTCGTATGTATGACAGATGCTTTTTGTACTTTACGCATAGCGACATATTAATGACACAAGGGCAATATTAAAATAACTTGCCAGCAATATCGTTTTTACCTATATATTTAGCCTTTACTCTGGGAAAATGGGGCTTAATGTACATGCATAATGTGTTGTCCCAGATCAGCATGTGTAGTCCGAAAGGCTTATCAGGGACGACACTTAAGGCTCTTATGGAATTTTATGTTTGAAGGAAGTCTGTGTGAACAAAATTCAGCATAGGCGGAAAGTGTCGTACGTGATTAGCCTGTGTGCACTGCACAGGCTAATCTGGGACGGCGCTTAACGTACATGAATTAAGCCCTTTTCTTTCAAAACGGGGCTCATATTTTATGCAGCTTTTGTACGGTTCGCATTGTGACATGTTCGTGTGTCAAGAGACAGTTATGACATTGCATATTTACTCATTACACATGTCGTTGTATCTTACAGATGCACAGTTTCTACGGTACCCATGGTGATTTGTTCATGTCGGCCGACGCCACGTGCCAGTGACTGCAGAGCCCCACCCTCGGGGTGATCTCTATGAAGTTCACTAAAGGTGGGTAGTTGCGATTATGCACTCATAACATACTTTCAAATAATTTGAGCATCGATCTTGGAAAATGTGCTTAATGCAAGTGTCGTCACAGATTAACCTGGGCAGTCTGCACATGCTAATCATGGACAACATTTTTCCTTAAAATCGCAAAGTCTCGTCCCTGATTAGCTTGTGCGGATTTGATAGTGCGTTTCATTGAAAGAACCAGTATAAACTTGGTGTCTTTGGAAAAAGTTTTATTTATTTATTAAATTTTCAAATGCTGGACAGAAACCAATGGCTTATTATCTCCTATACTTTATTACTAAAGATTATTTATATTTTCAACCATGGTTTCCGTTGTGTGGTATGTTTTGCATGAACCGTTTGTTTTTCAACGCTTCCATGTTATGTTTTCATTGTTTTAATTACTTTTGGATCTATGTGTGGTTGAATGTAACAACAAATATTTACGCTGTTTTGAATATTTATACAAAGTAGCTGATTTTAAACGTTTGCACTTATGACAATTTTAATTTTGTTTTTCCTTTTTTTTCAGATCTTAATCAGCCACGTGGAACCTGCCGATTTACAGATATTCACGTTAGTCGGAACAAGTGGCGAGACTTGAGCGGGACTTGGTTCCTCAAAGTTGAGGCAGGGCTACAGGTGCTTCGCCTTAAGAACCGCAAAGCCGGTGACGTCATAAAATACGCGGAGGTCGCGAACGCGTTAGATACGTCATCTACGAAACTCGTTATCAAGTGCGTCCAGAATACTTACACCGCGCAGACGAAAACGGCCAATGTTCTGCAGACGGATTACATCACATACGTCACTGACGACGAATGGTAATGAAAGTTTGATATCAAATCTTAAATGTTCGTGTTTTTTTGTTTTTTTTGAGAGAAATTTTTGTGATGAATCCAAACCTATTTTCAGTGCAATATCGGTCTGTTCTAGTCATGTCTTATTTTGGCAACCGTCTGTGCTGCTACTACCAATATATTGTGCGTGTAAGCCTTATTGCAAGAATTTAATGTACTTTATACCAAGTTGTATTACTAAAGCTCTCATGTATAGTGTATAATGGTATATCTATACATTTATATGTTTATAAATATTTTGTATCATATTTATATCATAATGTTATAGCTTTTTGTTCAATTACAAAGCTATTACTTTAATGAACCAAGGGAGGGAAGCAAATAATTTGAGCCCCTTATGTTAACAATTTTTGACAAAACTTAAAAACGCGCGCACACACACACAAATGAGTGCTTTTTAATTCGGATTTGTATGCACCCTTCTGTCCGTCCGTCCGTCCGTCCGTCCGTCCATCCGTCCGTCTGTCTGTCTGTCTGTCTGTCCAAAACTTTAACCATAAGTCATAACTTTTGCAAAATTGAAGATAGCAACTTTGTATTTTGCATGCAGTATCTCGTGGAGCTGTACATTTTGAGTGGTGAAAGGTCAAGGTCAAGGTCATCCTTCAAGGTCAAAAGTCACACAAAAATCAAAGCGGCGCATTAGGGGGCCTTGTGTTTCTGACAAACACATCTCTTGTTCAATATGTTCTTCAGGAAAAACATATGAAGAAAAACTACAATAATCAAAGGAGATCTTTCTTATATGCTATTTCATGTTCATGAATGTTTGGCCTTTTCTTTTTAATATGTTGAATCACCAGGTAGTGTTGGTTCTNGTCTGTCTGTCTGTCTGTCTGTCTGTCTGTCTGTCTGTCTGTCTGTCTGTCTGTCTGTCTGTCTGTCTGTCTGTCCAAAACTTTAACCATAAGTCATAACTTTTGCAAAATTGAAGATAGCAACTTTGTATTTTGCATGCATGTGTATCTCGTGGAGCTGTACATTTTGAGTGGTGAAAGGTCAAGGTCAAGGTCATCCTTCAAGGTCAAAAGTCACACACAAAAATCAAAGCGGCGCATTAGGGGGCATTGTGTTTCTGACAAACACATCTCTTGTTCAATATGTTCTTAAGGAAAAACATATGAAAAAAACTACAATAATCAAAGGAGATCTTTCTTATATGCTATTTCACGTTCATGAATGTTTGGCCTTTTCTTTTAAATATGTTGAATCACCAGGTAGTGTTGGTTCTTTTGGGGTATATTTAATAGAAATGCACTATTAATTCTAGAAGTGTGCAGCTGTTTATGATGATATAAAAAGGTTAATGCGGATATTTTGTCAGCCAGACCCCAAGCGACAAACGAAGGTGTTCCCCCAGAATCTATTACAAATGCGCATATCAATTCCTACTTTGTTCTGTATAAAGTTTGCAATGTTTTATGTAAATTTTCACCATTACCAAGCTACTTTTGAATAAACCATCACACATAATTAGAATATAAAAAGCATTATGTTTTGAAAACAAAACACCATTAAAATATATGTGTTGTATTTAAATATATTTTTACACCAGCATTTCGTGATAGAGAAACTAACTCAAAAGATATGAGACTAGAAATCAGAATAACAACGAATTCCAAAGAAAGGGCTTGTTTTCTTATTGCTTACATATACACCTCCTTGTTGCTACCAACACGACGCATCATTTTAACTGTTGTTTAAAATATGCATCATGCACTCAACCATACGTGCTGGTTATGAAACAGACAACAAGTAACATTTTGCCATGCCTTCCGGTTTCCGAATTCATGACCATATTCTGCATTATAGACGACATTAGTTATATGTTATCTTTTTTCTATTATATTTCTAACAGATGTGAAAGTTTGCATGGTGCATATATTAGTTGAACACTTTTAGAAGTTTAAGAACCATCGACCCTCGTAACTCTTATAGAGTTGTTTTGTACACAAATTATATATACTGATTTTGTACTGCTGTACAGTGTTTTATGTACAAAAGGGAGACTTTAATAAACTATTCTGTCTGTCTGTCTTACTGAATTCAAACGGGAAACATAATGGTACATAAAATATCTCTAAAATCACAGACAGTTATCAAAGACGCATATAAGCGAATGTTTGTAGAAATATTCTTTACAGTGTATATAATTTCTTTCACATACTGTATTATGTTGTATTATGTTTGTATGACTAATACTGTGAGATTGCATTTCAGCAACTCTGGGTATCAGTGTGTGCGCTTAATCAAGCGAGACACCAATATTCTTGAAATGTACCTAGGTTCGTATGCGCTTATTTATCGTCTATTGCCAGTATTTTAATATTTTGTTTACTTAATTAGAGTATAATGCACGTAATTGGCGCGTAGTGTTACATAAAACTCTGCGATTCATGCATGTTTGTAAATTGTTGACGTAAAACAACTACTAGACCGCGCTGGATACAGAATGCTTTCGCACATAAATTGACATTGAAATTTAAATATCTATGTAATGTTTCTAAATTTCAAAAACAATATAAAACGCAAGTGTCCAAACTCTGTACCATGCCATTTATCGACTTAGGTTAAGATAACAAGGAAAGAACTAGGTACGCATTTAAATATGAAGCTTGATATTCTACTTGGAAAATTTACCTTAATTTGGTATCTTCAAAATGAAATATAAAATGCACACGTTTTATTTTTGTTTCCCTCTAGGTGACAGATTCAACGGCACGGTGGCAAGTTGTACAGATGCGAACTTTGAGAACGCCAAGAACGACCTGTTGATTCGTACGTTCAGACATGTTGTCACTTTGATTTTTTTGTCATTAAGGTTTTAAGAAGAGGTTCAGAAATAATCATGTTAAAATTATCTTTCTGACTTCGTTTCCAATATACTTCTTGTCGATCAAAATATAAAATTAATGTTCATGCTGTTACACAGGCCTCTCAGTAGTGGGTAAATACGCTTAACGATATTCGCACCCTAAGGTATCAAGTGTTAATTCAATAAAAAAGTATTAATGTCTTTCTTAAAAAAGAAATCAGTGATATGTATGGGCATAGCCTTCAGTACAGCTACCGACCGGTAATGCACATTTATAAATGAAAATGAATAGTGGTAGTATGAACTTCCTTGTTTACGGTGTAAATATAAACAACATTGCCATAATAACAAAGACCACCAGACAGTATGCTGCTGAAATATGGCATAATAATACGAATTAAAACAGTTATCTGTAATTCCAAACCATTGTGTTCACCAATTCATCCTTACAGCTGACGTCAACGACGCCGGCCAGTGTAGCATCACCCAGAAAGGGGTTTACACGTTCCAGGACAAAGCGTCCGAATGCACGGGTACTGTGAACATCGGCTGTACAACGCCCAAAAAGATCACCATAGATACGCGCTGTCCCAACGACCGTAGGGCGGCAGCGTCAGCTCACACTGAGAAGGGTAGGGGATGCATTTAATATCGATAGATGTATGCATGTGTTTGTGTGTTTCAGCGATCAATTGTTACTAATTATTCATTACAAAACCGATTCAATTAAAATAATTCGCAATACCAATAAATTTCAAGATATATATTAAAAGGAATGTAGATATTATGAATACAGTTTTTATATTGGTGACACAAAAATATCCTTGTTTTAAGTAAACAGCTAATATGCAATAATTTACAATAATTATTTTAACAATTGAATGAAATGTTACATGCTCATCGTCACATCGAACCCTTATTTGAAAATCTCACATCGTAATATTTCAGCTGGTTTATTTGAAATCAATTATTCAAATCGATTAGATCAAAAGCCTTGGTCTTTTAGGGACATTTTCTAATTGATTTGATGGTACGAACTGTTGAGATTTGTTTTACATATTTTGAAGCTCAATAAGGAGTATCAATTTCTTAATATGTGGTTATATCTTGATCACATGGATTCACATTAACCGCCGTACCCCTCCCATTGTCTTATATCATTTATGTTATCAATCTATTTCAGTGGAGATACTTGACTGCTTGTACAGCTGAACTTCCGGTTCTAAAACCTTCATCATTATCCAGAATGGAGAGCAGCGAGCCAAATGTTTGGTGAGTCGCAAGTTCTCACACTTACCCTTTTTAATTTGGTCATCGTCGCGACAAACCAACCTTTATTTACGTCAAGAACACCGCAGCTTGTGATTGTTTCTTGTTGTTTCCTAACTCTGTGTTGTGAACATTGTGTCGCCATATGTGTGTGTGGTAAATGTACAATGATATATGTGATAATAAATTTTCTGGCTTATAACTCACGCTTTTATTTCTATTAAGGTTTCATGCATTTTACCTATTACTGACAATTTTTACTAATTTATTCCCAGCAATCGAACTGTGGAATATTTGCACAGTTTGTTTACTCCATTTCTTCTTCATATTGTATTGTTTGTTACGTTTATGCGTGAATATATCGACTGCACAAAAAACACTAGTTAATTTGCTCGTACATTTCTAAAAGCTATTAATACTTTTTTAATGTGACGAACAATTTCCCTGCGGATAAAATTCATCACGCGCTGGACTATTTTCTGTGCAGACTTTCATCGACACAGAGATAGGTGTGGTCGAACTGCAGTCAGACGACAGCTGTCAGTCAGACAGATGGACAGTTAGCCATCAATACATCAATTACGTGCTGTACTCGCCTCCAGGTAACAACGCGTTATCATATTTCCATAAAAGTTCTTTAAAATCTTAACCAGCCAAAACATATGTTTTCTACATAAGTTGATTGAGAATGTACTTAAATACATAATCGACTTTTCTCTTTACATCACACTTGTTCGTTGGTTTGGAAAAGTACGTATGAGGGGTATTGCATTTTATTCGTATATACGATGTTATCGAATTATCTGTTATTAATAATGTATCTTTCTCGACTATGTCCAGTCATTCCTAAATACCATATGTTTTCATGATTGCAAAGAATATAAAAACAGCGTTAATTTACCCTCAAAGTATAAAGGTTTCTGATTGACCTACAAACGGTTAGTGTTAGCAGACGCGTTATTTCGTTGATATATGTTGAGATACAGGCGCTATTCCATCACGACCAATTTTTATTATAATGCATAATTCATATAAGAGCAATTACTAAGTTGAGAATTTACAGTGAACGATTCGTTGTGTTTTGGTTCAGAAAAAGTAATATGCAAAGATAATGCCAGACATTGAAATGACTGGAGTATTTTCTGATCATGTTATAATAGACATGATGCGTGCACTATCCTTGTAAATATCGTCGCTGTTGTTCTGATGCTTACTCGCTTGTACTTAGCCCCCAATGTATTGCTGTTCTTTAATAGACAAACAATAAATTGTCAATTATTGCTGAAGCTGTCAACGTACTTGTTATTTTTCAGACGCGTGTGGGAGTAGCGAGATCCAGGCGGACCAGAACACGAGCTACGAGAAACCGGATGTGGAGAAACACAGCGACACTATATCACGTGCAGGGAGCTTAAGCGCGGGTCACTAAGCAACGATATTTACCTCCATATTGCTCTTTGTGATGTTTCGAGTAAGATGAAGATCATACTTAGACCATGTAAGCATTCCACCGTTGTTTATATGTTCGCATAATCAGTTTACCGTTACTAGATTTTGGGAGATTTGAACAGACATAACGTCGCTGACTTTACGTTATACGTGACGGACACAATAACGAGACGTCATGTGATCACGTGATTCTACAACGACGTCAACTCAGATTTCAGTCTGATGCTTCACATACCACTTTATATGAAAGGTGATTGCATATGTTTTGATGAACATACGTGTCTACTACCAAGAGCACGGTTACAAAAGAATTTTCAACTACATTTACTGAAATGTTAAAATGGATAGACTGGAAATAACAAAATTTAGAAACATTTAGGGTTACAAATTGTGCATGTTTGGGATATGTCAATTGACAAAGTGTCGGCCGGTGGACTTAAACTGTCAAGACATGAATGAGATAACCAAACGTGTGAATATCATAAAGAAGATATTAAACAATTCAACGAAATTTGCAGTCGATTATATTCATCGTGAAGAAAGTGTCAACGTTTGTTAATAATTTAAAGGTAACATCTTTGTGTCGAGGACAAGTGTTAAGGTCGAATATCCGTGTGAAGGTCAAGGCTTTATTTAAAGCGAGTGTTCTAGTCAGTGAGCGATTGGTTGAGAATCACGTGCAAATTTGAGCGCAGTGTGGTCCAAAATGCTCCGAATAATGATGAGAGATTAACGTTTACTGGAAGCATAATATTATGTAGGTTATATGTATTATACAATTATAAATTTCGTTAATTTACAATGTTTATACGATACAAATATATGTGAATGTTTTGACAGTATGTGTAGACTATATTAGTGTACAAGAGGATATATTCGAACGATATTGTCGTTCTGTAATATCAAGAACGTAGTTTTGTAGTTATAATCATGTATTATAATTATTTAAAAGAGCTTGTAAAGGATATGAGACAAAGTATAAATTCTCGTAGTCAGCCAGATCGTCTTGCCTGATTTGATGGAATTGAGATTGTATTTTTTTTCAAGTTGAACATGTTTAGGCTGTATTCGGTAATGCGGTTTGTAAATGATAACCCATGGTCATTTCAGTACGATATTTCTAAAACTTCAGCAACAGCACGACCGCTTAAAGCTGGTTAACGATACACTGTATATATTCACTTTGTCATTAAGATGATGGTTTTTCTGTAATGGCCTCAATACTAAATTTAGATCGAACTCAGTTTTTTAAACCTATTTAAAAGTTATTTCAATCATAATTATTTTAGGCTATTTCACTATTTTGGCCATCGATAAACTTGGGACATCTCGTTTTGCAAATGTGTTCACATTTTAAATTTGTGTGATATTTTTGTGTTATTTATTGTTAAGAAGCATGTTTTAATCGTTCCTGCTCAAAATGTTTGAAATTATTTAAGCGCTTGATGTCAGGAATCGTTATTCTATTTTTCTTCGAATTTTGAAAATAATACGAAATGTTGCCATTGTATAGTATAAGCGCTAAATGGTATAGATACAATTAAATAAGTATAGATATACCTAAATAAATTAAACTTTCCAATCTTGAGAAACTGTTTATAATTTGCTAACAATGCTTTACGTCATACATTGGGGAATTACAAAATAACATGCACGTGGAAGCGTACTGTTTTAGTGACCTTTCTTCTAGCGTATGAAATATTAAACGATATTCACAATCATATTCGTCATTTATATGATCAAAAGGCGATATGATTTTAGTCGATTTGTTGTCGACAGTCAGTTTGCCTTAATGCTAAATAATATAATGTGTTTAATACTCATTATGGCGCTGTTTGTAAAATATTTATAGACGTATTTAATCAATTGAAATCAACATTGAACGTGTTGACATTTAATTATAAATTGTTAATTAAATATGTAAAATATGTAAAGATATGAAGATGTGAAATCATTTGAAATCGTGTATCTGTTTCTTTGATTTTTCTCTTCATATCAATTGTTTCAGTTAAATGTGTAAATAAGTTTTGTAAACATACTCTTCTTTGTTAAACACTCTTGTCGCATCAATCGAATAATTCATCATTTAATCAAGCAATCGATTTTTTGAATGTGGTTTTTTCAATTGGTATTACGGAAAACAGGGTACATGAACTGTAAACCAAATCTGAATGTTGTTATCCTCGCTTGATCAGTGTTGTACAATTTCATGCGTGAATAATCTGGCTTGCCTTTATCGGTTATTTTAAGTGTTGAATATTAATGATTTAAAACAAATCTTTTGATTTTGTTATTTATTATGGCTTCATTTGGGATTGTTTTCTTCGTTTTTCAATATTTAAAATGGAACTTTAATCAAGAGTAACTTATGAACATGATTATTTTGAATTGCACATCGTTTTTTTTGCAGCGTAATCAATACAACCAATTATTTTGCTTTAATTTATTATTTAGTTAAAAATGTTGAATACTTAACGTATTAACGTGTATATAAAATTACATTATACATTATATAACTATGTTAATTATTTCGTGTGTAAATTTTTTCATTATTCTGCTGTTGTCGAATTGTGCTTACTTTGTTAATACTATATTTCACAAGAAAACGAAATTGATGTGTATCTTGAAAAAAATATTTGTTTGTGTTCAAACATATCTGTGTCGCCACATTTTGTGAATTATTTGATGTAAGTGTGAACTTGCGGTGAGACAGTTTGTGTCGTTAACGTTCTGGTCACATTGGCTCGCTATAGAAATATCATTTGTAGCAACAACATATTCGATTCAGAGATGTGAAATTAAAATGTATATAAGTCTACCTATAGTAGTTACAATTGTAAAATGTATAGCAATGGNTTTGTATTACTTATAAGTTCATTAAAACGATCAAAGTCAGCACGCTTGTAAATCCATACGTCGCGTTTATAACATTTCGAAAAATTAAACGATATTTCAATATTTGCAGTGCATGCTGCATGGTCACTTAAAGACGCATCCGTGTTAATAACAGACGCTTCAGTACATTTACATGATTCACTTAGAAGAATTGGGTCAAGTAAACTGTTACGACTGTTCCCAAAGCGTGTTGCTGTTTTAATTACATTAGTCAATCCATATATTGATAATGTTTCATTAAGTTTACCGTATGATGCAGACAAAGTGTCGAGAAAGTCAACATTTAAATCACCTAATATGATAATATTAGGACATATTTCAAAGGCTTTTTCAATTGAAATGTTAAAATGTTGCCAAAAAGCGGATGTAGAGTTTGGTGGTCTGTAAACTGTGCACAAAAGATATGATATTTTATTTACTTTTATTTCTATCCAAACTAATTCGCATGTGCCTAACTCTAAATCTAATCGTCTTTTGCCGTATATAGATTCAGCTAGGTAAACAATGACCCCACCCCCGAAACAATTTCTGTCACGTCTTAAGGGTTCCGAAAAGCCATCAATTAACAAATCGGCTGACAGAATAGTTTCATCAAGATGAGTTTCAGTTAAACAAATGATGTCAAAGTCAGAGCAAATGTCGTTTAGGTAATCCAATTTGTTACGTAAGCAACGAATATTCCAGCTAAACATGGAGAGTTCATTGTGTGTTGGTCCAGGATTTGACTCTACATCAATATGGGACAATAATAGTAATAGAAGAATAAAATGAAAATCATGATTTTGAATAAGTAAACTCGACCTAAAGGAAACATTTTTTTAAATCTGTTTGATAACCCCCAGTTAAACGGTACAAAAGTCGAGACCCTGCCTCGATTTTCGCTGAAGTTGGAATACTCCATACCAACCTGTGTATTCGCTAAAGTTTGAATAACGGGAACCATCCTTGGCATCGACTTTGGCTCGATATTCACTTAAGTTCGAATACACAATACCCAGCTGGGTTTTCGTTCCTGGATAGATATTCATTGGCTCAATATTCGCAATATTTTAATTATTCGCTTGAGTTCGAATACCCAATTCCCAGATGTGTATTCGTCATTGGCTCGATATTCGCTTGAGCTCGAATACCCAATACCCATGCAACCTTTCATTCGACTGTGATTCGGTATAACATATCTATTCCTAAATACTTAATACCTTTCTAACTTCAACGTCAAGGAAGTATTATTAAATAATAAAGATGACACATTATGTTTGCATTTCAGAACTTTGCGTTGCACGTACAAGTAAAATTTTTCAACCGTTCTATTTCTGGAAAGCTTGCAAATGCGAGGTAAAGTCAAGAATAACTAATCATTTGCATGTAATCAGGGACGACAATTTCCGCTTTTATGGATTTTTTTTTAAATGATGTCTCTTCGTAGCGAAAATCCAGTTAAGGCGGAAAGTGTCGTCCCTGATTAGCCTGTGCGGACTGCCCATCGGAAATTCCGTCACACTTTGCGTTTAGGTTTCGAAAAATGTGGAAAAACGCACTGTCTGTCCATCGGAAATTCCGTCACACTTTGCGTTTAGGTTTCGAATAATGTGGAAAAAGGGGGCATATGTCATCCTATGGTGACAAGCCTTGTTTTATTTATTTAACCATGTTACCACAGAAGCCGAAATTTTGCATCACTTGCTTTAATCACGCCCCTTCCCCATACATATGAGTCATGTTCTGAGAAAACTGGGCATAATGCTTGTGCGTAAATTGTCATCCCAGATTAGCCTGTGCAGTCCGCACAGGCTAATCAGGGACGACAATTTCCGCTTTTATGGAATTTTTCTTTTAAAGGATGTCTCTTCTTAGCAAAAATCCAGTTTAGGCGGAAAGTGTCGTCCCTGATTAGCCTATGCGGACTGCACAGGCTAATGTGAGATGACACTTTACACACATGCATTATGCCCAGTTTTCTCAGAATGCGACACATATTACTGTAACAAGTAGGGAATGCTTTGCGAATTGATAATTTTTATATGGAAATAATGAAATTTAAGGTACATCAGGAGGAAAAATATTGTTTGTCATCTACTATTCTTGTATTGAAGGCAATAGACCCATTGTCTGAACCATTGTTGTTAATGAACCCAATTAATACAATTCAGGAAAATCCATTTTACACAAGCAATATTGTTTTCTCATTTCACACTTCATTTGTCTACAATACCACAGGTTGATAAACATGCATACCTAAGATGTTTCGTAAGATGTTTCTCCTACATCCCAAACCAACCAACCAGTTGTCACACAAGCGAAAAGTTATGCAGACTGGTCATCAGCTGCACACAGTTGGGCCTTGCTGTGGGAAAAGGGGACTTAATGCATGTGCGTAAAGTGTCATCCCAGATTAGCCTTTGCAGTCCGCACAGGCTAATGAGGGACCACCCTATACACCTAAACTGGATTTTTGCTAATAAGAGACCTCCTTTAAAAAAAAAATCTTTAACAGCCAACAGTTTCATCCCTGATTAGGCGGTGCGGACTTCATAGGCTTATCTCGGATGACATTTAACGCACATGCATTAAGCCCAGTTTTGCCAGAACAAAGCTCTTATCTAAAAAAATTGGAAATAATTAGCGGCTTTATCATTCTTTTTTTAGTAAAAAAAATAAAATATTCAAGAATCATCAGGATAAACCTTATAATTTTCATTTGCAAGTCTTTGTTTTTAAGGCGATTGACTACAATTAATGATTCCAATCATTACCATACAAAAAAGTCCATTTCACAAGCAAAATGTTTTCTCATTTCACATGTTATTTATCTAATATATTGTATAACTTGTTCGTACGACTTTGCATCAAGCCGTATATGCGTAAAACATCGAAGCAAATCTATAATATTTAAAGGTTTCGAAAACAAAAACACCGGGTTCTTTTTTAACAATAACGACACTACGTTATTTAAATGCAAATTAACAATATATTATAGAAAACATAGTCCCTTGGCAGCAAATTAAAGTTTGCGTTGTGATTTCATAATGTATTATTATATGTGAAATCGTGTTTGCTTTACCAGCGTGAGACTCTTACGTTATTTTGATTAGATCCGTATTGACCTGTTAACCCTTTGCATGCTGGGAAATTTGTCGTCTGCTAAAATGTTGTCAGCTGAATTTCTAAAATTAGCATTTTCTTCCATTTTTTTTTCAAAGAATACTATCAGAATAGCAAACAGTTTGGATCCTGATGAGACGCCACGTTCTGTGGCGTCTCATCTGGATCCAAACTGTTTGCAAAGGCCTTCAAAATTCGGTTCCAGCACTAAAAGAGTTAATACTTTTCGATATTCCATCTAATGTAGGTATATTGAACCAATCGGTATTAGTGCCTGTGCGTGAGTTTAGGATTGCACAATTTCAACAAATCAATTTAAAAAGGGCACCCCTTTTCATTTTTGCAGCGGACAGATTGCTATAGATCAGTCACATATTGGCAAGATTATGGTTAGAACTTTTGCATTCAATTGGCTATGTAATATTGATTAAGTATTTATTATGAATGTATTAATTTTGATCGCTCTTGTTTTTTTGCGGACGGACGGAAAGACGAACATAATTCTTCACGTACAAGTAGGTGCCGGGTCATAACACGTATGAAAATATTAATTTTGCTATCATAAAACTTCAACAAAGGACTTACCCTAACCCTAACCCTAACCCATATATTTCTGAAATATGTATATGCATAATATTTTCCCTGCACATAACTGGTAGATTTCAGATTATTAAAATTGCAACCTTCCCAGGTTCCTGGACTGCAGAATCTCTTCGACGTCATGACTTGGTGTGGAGACCTTAAACTGTAAGTTTTATACGGAAAAGTATATTAAAATATTGTTTTGTCATAATTATAATCATTATCGTATATGTTTCTTTCTACAGGTTTTGATTCCACTGCGTGCGAGTTTGAATACAAGAACTTACAAGGATTTTCCAATGACGTTGACAACATTTCATGGCTTTGTTAACATTTTAATAAATAACATTAATGTACCGGAACCAACAATTTGTTTTTGTTTTGCTTTTTGAACATTATAAAAAGGTTAAAACTAGAAATTTGTATGAGAAAAGTAACGTCATGATGTCAAAATAATTTCGTCATTCCATATTAAAACTGAAAATTATCGATAAATATCTCTGTTATATTTCAGTGTATGTAACACTGATTCACTAGTTTTAATTCACCGACATGTGCCTTTAAACCACGGGAAAGCAAAACCTCAAATTATTATTAACAAACATCCCGGTAAAAACAACAACAACATAATTTACTTTGTATGTGTGTATACATTTTGACTGCGCCTCGTGTGCTTTGTGAAAAGAGCCATTTAGTTGTTCCACTTACTTTGACAACATTTGTTCCAAGCTATTTAAACATTTCCATTAATGTAAGTCACAATTGTAAATTAACATGCTCATAGATAACTTGTGTATATTAAATTCGCGCTCTGTTTTCACCTATTGTGACTATGAAGCGAACAGTATATCACACCGTGATAAAATGTTCTTAAATCAATCAACTTTTTTTCAAGCGTCCCCGTTGTCCTCTGAACTAAAACTTCCGAAGGACGTCATGTTTCAGACCAGCAGCGTACAGCTGTTTCCGGTATTATATTTTTCTTCTTCTTTTCCATTAATGGTAGGGCTCCTCTGGAGCATCGACACAATTTGACTATTTAATGAGTCTTGGGCCTGGGAAGAACCAGAACTTGGTGTCTTTGGGGAGATTTAAAGAACGCTCCCACAGTGGGGATCGAACCCGTGACTTTCCCGTGACTTTCCGATCGCTAGGCGGACACCATATCCACTACACCATGGCGATCAATATTGCTCACAAATCATAACAGTGATCTGTCCCACCGTTTTAATGTGTTAGATGTTTAACATTTTTAGAGACGATTTCATGTTCTATTGTTAACATATAAGTGAATGCACACAATAGTTGCACACAATTCGTCGTTTCGATTTTATAAAAAAAAAACAACTAAATTTAAAAACATTCGATAATAGAAAATTGCGATGATAAGGACGATGTACTTGCAATGAACATTTTTGTTTACTTCTTTATCAAGCATTTATTATCTATCGCACAAAGGAAATATCGTTACGTTATTTCTATGCGTTTGTATAATGTTAAGTGTATCACAAAGTGCAAATTGTTACGTTATTTCTATGCGTTTGTATAATGTTTAGTGAATTATACTTTCATGAAGTGATACGTGTAAACGCAGAAGTCTGTCAAAAGGGTACTTCCGTCGACTCCTTATCCGCCATGGACGAATGGGATGATTCCGGCATGGACGGATGGGTTGGCAGGAGCGACGGTGGAGTGATCAGTGTGGTTGATACAATAACCACCACCACAACTACAACCACAACAACCCAAACAACCACTACAACACGACCACCAACCACCAAAACCACAACCACTACAACACGACCACCAACCACCAAAACCACTACAACACAATCACCAACCACCAAAACCACAACCACTACAACGCCGAGTCTAAGTATGACGCAGAAACATAGAGAACCACCTACGACCAAACTTGAAACCAAGCCGACAGAACATTCCGTACTTTCATTTTTCATTCAATTGTTTGCGCAATTTATTACGTATCTCGTGTGACGTAATTTCTGTGACGAAACACACCAGTTTAATTTTGACAAGTCGGACGTGTTAATTTATTAAACAGTAAAATATGTGTTGAAACCTTCGAACGAATTCAAAACGTATTTCGGATTGTGTGGTTGTCATGCAAATTTGTAATTTTCGATAGTAATAAAACAACTCGCTGCGATAGGAGTACAACAGTTTCGTAAATTGTGTTTTGGGTCAGAACAGACTGTGTCGTGACACTGTGTGCCTAAGTTCGATCACGTTAAACTTTGTCTCTGCGCCTGCTCAACATCAACAACGATTACTGAAAACTTGCTATGGATTTAGACAGAGTATTATTCAAAACTGTATCTAAAACTGCCAAAATATGGAAATATAAACAAACAAAACGGTCGTAAACGGTTGAAAACTATTCCTTGCCCCACCTGATCTACGTCACTGAAAAGCACTCCTATGTTCGCTGTCTTCATGACGTCACAAATGGGGGCTCACATGGGGTAGATAAATAGTTATTTGATCACACGAATACTTAAGCTAGGAGCGAGACATTCTAATGTTATTTTTTTTAGAAAAGAAAGGTTATTCATATATTTTAAGGATTTTCGTAATGTGTGTCTTAAATATTTATTAAAATTAACAACAACTAACAATAAAGAATGTAACAGAAAAGAACATTAAACACTCATAAACACACATTTGTACAATTACCAAACATATTTACATTATAATACGATATTTCTCCTAAACACAATGTGGACATAGGAATGTCTCACCCCTTCTAATGGCCCGATATTGGTGGCAAAATGATAAGTGAACGCTGTTACTGCATTTGTCACAGAACGCCCAGTTCACTTTTTTTTAAAGCGGCTTGTTGTCTGCTGGGGGATAAAATTGATTGCAAACGCAACAAACTTCCGTACAATCCATGTCATCATCAGATGAGTCCGATTGAATTTACGTGCATGAATGGTACTGTTAGTGTGCTGGACTATCGTGTCCTTTTGAATATTGCATGATCAAGCCATTGTTACTGGTGTTGAAACATTACCTCACATACAAATGTTGCACTTAAGTCGTAGTTCTATTTCCAAACCATCTCCATCAACGACAAGCCAGTGGAAATCATTTCTCAAAGATGTTTTTTTCCGACACAGAATCGCCGCTGTGTTTTGCGAAGAATATTTCAGAAGCTGTCACCACCTGCGCTATTAAATCTGAGAGTACACTCTTCAAGACGTCTTTTCCCGGTTCGGGTCGCGTAACGAATTGTAAAATATTGGGCACGCACGCCTTTATTGGAAGTTTTCTAGTCCGTCCGCGTTTAACTCTTTCAGTGTTGGAACCGAATTTTGAAGGCCTTTGCAAACAGTTTGGATCAAGATGAGACGCCACAGAACGTGGCGTCTCATCAGGATCCAAACTGTTTGCTGTTCTGATAGTATTCTTTGAAAAAAAAAAGAAGAAGAAAATGCTAATTTAAGAAATTTAGCAGACGACATTTTAGCAGACGACAAATATCCCAGCATGCAAAGGGTTAACCACAGGGTCGAGTCTCGATTTATAATACTTACAAAGGATACAACTAGCCACACATTCAGTCGACACGGGTTTGCGAAAATTATTTTTCTGAATTTTACCCGTGAAAAAGCATTAAGACATAAGATTACCGGTACGTGCGATTTTCAATCGTTTTTGATAAAACATTGAATTACTTCGCAGGTGTATTACTTAATCTTAACATTAACTATGATTTCGTCTGGTTTTAAAACATATTGTTTTCTCGTTTATTTTGCACAGCTACAATCGCCATTGTTGTAAAAAACGTCAACGAATGATATTGCTTCCCGGCTTTACGTATGACAACTACATACAAACCGGGTATAGGAGATCATTGTTAACAACAACAACAACTATGGCCAACTTTTGAAAAGTTTACTGAAGTTGATGGTAAATTATAAAATATATATAGTTTTAATCAATAAGTCATGAATAGTACGCGCACGATCTGTTCACAAGGTTGCTAATCTGTTAGTGCATATGGTATAAATGATACAAAATAGCCGCCTATCGATGTTTAACATGGGTATTAGTGTTTACCTTGTGTTGCAAACCCGTGTCGATTTTGATAGCTTTTGCTATTTTCGCAAATGTCAGTCTTTTTATGAAAAAACATCAAATATTGCGTAACAGTTCGTATTTTTTGGGGTGATTGAGCTAACATTAACAAAGAAAATAAATCGTTTTTGTTATTTTAATTGCGTTCATTGGAAAGTTGAAAAAACTAGTTGTATTCCTTGTTAGTTTATATAGTATATAGTAAAAAAAAAATCGAGACTCGACCCTGTGCGTTTAACGGCCTAAATTTTTCTGTACTTTTTAAAACGGAAGTTAATTTTGATATAAACACCAACCCGCACTATAGGTTACAATATACTAATTCAAATAAAACACGGTACGGAGGGAAACAGTACAACTAAAACAACCAAGAATCGATTGCAATTCGTTTTCCCAATTTCATAATCGTTTTCTGTACGATTGCTTTTTTTTATTTCAATTCGTTTTATGTCAAATACAAAACGTAAAAAGGGTAAAGCGATCCTTACCTGTTACCCATTATGGGTAAACATCGTTGTTCGACCATAATACAAAGTCTTGCATTCCTCACGAGCATGTTTACATCATACTGCGGATGCGCAAAACCCATAGTTTTCTGTTGAATCTTTACTTTCTCATGGTCTTGCGAAATTCACGCGGTACTCTTTAGAGAAGACAGTAAATTTTCATAAATATCTTTATATTATTTTTATGTGGTGATACCCTTCAACCTGAAGGGAAGGGAGTGAGTTGAAATGAACTAAGACTCGTTCTGGGAAAACGGGGCTTCATACAAACGGGGCGTTAAGTCCGCACAAGCTTATCAGGGACGACTCTTTCCGGTTTTATGATATTTTTTGTTTAAAGGAAGATTCTTCTTAGCAAAAATCAAGTTCAGACTGAAAGTATTGAGGATGCACAGGCTAGTCCAAGGGACATTAAAACTGCAGAAACCTTATAAGGAGGGAAATTCTTTTTGCCATCTGCTAGTTTGTTGTTTAAGGCTAGTCAGTCTTTTGTGAATACTAGGCCTTATGAATTGTGATTTTTTTTGTCATAATACTTTATGGTATACACATGACATTTTGACTTTATGCCGATGTGTTTGAAGTTATTATATTAGGAGTAAATAACATGATATTAGCAGTTTTAATTTATGTATTGCATGATTAATTACTTTTTATAAAAATATTGTATATTAATTATGATGGACAATAAGTGAAAATGAAATCAAATTCCAGGAACAAAAACGAGGAAAGGAAATGGAATTAGGGATGACACTTTCCGCCTGAACTGGATTTTTGTTAACGAATGACTTCTTTTAAATGACTGCAGAGGCTTATCTTGGACGACACTTTACTCGTTTTCCTAGAGCGAAACTCAATTATAATTATTCCTTTTGTTTGAATGTTTAATTGCAATTTTTCAAAAGGTTATTGTTAGTAGTAATTAAAATGAATAAAAAGATGTAATATATACATATTACTAACTTTTGCATGACACGGTTCAGATTCACTAATACAAATACACTGTACTACACTGCTTAAACAAAAACCAGGTTGTAAACCTTTATTTTAATCATTATTGCGATGGTGTTTTAGCTTAAGTCACCTAATGGCTCATCAGTTGTTTGTTCTGGTTCTGCAAAGGAACACGATGGGTGATGTGACCAAGCCTCAGTTGATGGGCGCCATGGCGTAGTGGATATGGTGTCCGCCTAGCGACTGGGAGGTCATGGTTTCGATCATGAAAAAATATGTTTCACCGTGACAATATAATCAATGCCATTTAAAAATTGTCCAACATTGTTTGTTTCCAATATTTACACATTTATTGTCCTCGTCAATAGGTGTGAGATTGATGGCATTTCCCTCAAGTCTGTACTAATTATTTCATCTACTTCATAGTGCATGGCAAAACACATTACACATTATTTCTTATAGAACATAAGGTCATTTCAAAACGCATCGCTATGGAACGCCAAAACTGCCTTTTGTTCAAAGAAACTGATATGTTTGGGTTAGTTGACATTATGTTGGGTTAAGTTGACATTATGTTTGGTTGAGTTGACATTATGTTGGATAAATTTGACATTATGTCAAATTAACCGAACATAAAGTCATCTTAACCTTACATTATCTCAAATGAACCCAACATCATGTCAACTTAACCCAACATAATCTCGCCTTAACCCAACATAATATCAAATGAACCCAACATATCGTTAACTTAACCCAACATAATGTCAAATGAACCCAACATATCTGTCTCTTTCAACAAAAGGCGGTTTAGGCGTTCCATATTTTGCATCTGCAAGCAAAGTGTATATCTAATTAACAAAGAAGTGAAATTGGTATATTCTTATTAAATGTGTTTGTCGTGATACCCTCCTTTACAGTTTGAGAACATTAATTTCACTTAGAACATTATAATTTAAAGACAAGTGTGACTTCGCTGCGCTAACAATAGGCTTAGTTTGATTCATCTTACAACTATTCCCCACATTTGAGTTGTCGCTTTAAGTTAGGATAAATACTATAATTGGAAGGAACACTTATATGTGTATGCCCTCCCCCGACGCAATTATTTTTTTTCCAAAAAAAATCTGAAATCAACGAATGTACTTGCTCACGAAAACTTTATTTTTTTTTTATTTTTTGAAAAACCACGGAATTTCGTGCCGACGAAAATAAATATTTTACAGTTTTGAAACATTGCAATTTTGAGCCACATTTAACGATACACATTTCGGACATAATGCATTCATGAGAAATTCTGTTCCACTTAAGGACGTTGTTCACCTTAAATCCCGAATGGAGCCACTCGAGGAAGACTCCAGTGTCTCCCTGTGACACGGGCTAGGAGCCTGAGACGACGTCCCTTTGACACGGGCTAGGTGCCTGAGACGACGTCCCTGTGACACGGGCTAGGTGCCTGAGACGACGTTCCTGTGACACGGGCTAGGTGCCTGAAACGACGTCCCTGTGACACGGGCTAGGTGCCTGAGAGGAGGTCCCTGTGACACGGGTAAGGTGCCTGAGACGACGTCCCTGTGACACATGCTAGGTGTCTGAGACGACGACCCTGTGACACGGGCTAGGTGCCTGAGACGACGACGTCCCTGTGACACATGCTATGTGCCTGAGACGACGACCCTGTGACACGGGCTAGGTGCCTGAGACGACGACGTCCCTGTGACACATGCTAGGTGCCTGAGACGACGTCCCTACGACACGGGCTAGGGGCCTGAGACGAAGATGACGATGGGCGTATAGGCCGGGATACTGACACAGTCATCCATCACCTTCAATTACAACGTAAAACATAGATTGCTTATCAATTGATGCACGAAGAATAAGTAACACTTTCTGGAAGAACTAATTGGTTTGTTTGTTAATATACAGATCAAATTGCTTTACTGTACGTGTTCATATTGTGACGAATTAGCACAATATATCACAATTTAGATTTCAATTAATAAAATATCTAAACGGCCAAGTGTAACCTTAAAATAATAATTTTACATCATATACGTGATTTTCATCTTTAAAAGGGATATTTAGGTGAGGATGTTTTAATAAAGAACGATTTTGTATGAGTCTTGCTCTGAGAAAACGGGGCTAAATGCATGTGCTTAAAGTTTCGTCCCAGATTAGCCTGTGCAGTCCGCACAGGATTATCTGGGATAACACTTTCCGCTTTTATAATTTTTTGTCGTTTTAATAGTGTCTCTTCTAAGCAAACAGTTTAGGCTGAAACTCTCGTCAAGTAAATGTTGATTTTTATATTACGCATTTTCCTTGTTTCCATTCCGCCAGCGGGGGAACCATGCACGCAGAGAGAGGAAAGACCTCCGGCGATGTGTGGGAACAATCCGGACATGCCGACGCGGCGGCGACGTCGACAGAGACGTTGTGGGCAATGGTCGTAATTACAGCGAACGTCATACAGGAATTGTACACTGGAAAGCATTCCGGAAAGAACAATATTGTGTACACGTGTTGATGCTGTTTGTATTTTACTTGCGTACATGGTCTGTAATCTGTATTTAAAATGTATAAGTTTGTTTGTGTAATATTTCGAGTTGTATAGACGATTGGAATCTTGCAGGAGCAGTGATGCTTATAAAGCTTACTCTTATCAGTTTCCTCACACAAAGTCAATGAGCCTCGTTCTGGGAAAGGAGGTTAAATTTATGTGCGTAAATTGTCGTCCTTGATAAGACTGTGTAGTCCGCACATTTTCGATTGTTATGTTTTTTTTTCGTTTTCAGTAAGTCTCTTCTTATGGAAAATCCAGTTTAGGAGGAAAGTGTCCACGGTAGATTGTTCTAGTGAGTGGTCACACAAGTACTGCATAGTCCAAGGTGGGTTCTGTTCTAGTAGGTGATTACACATGTATTGTCCAATCCACGGTGGATTCTGTTCTAGTAAGTGGTCACACAAGAATTTCCAATCCAGTGCGGATTTTGTCCTAGTAAGTGGTCGCACAAGTATTGTCCAGTCCACGGCGGATTCTGTTCGGGTAAGTGATCGCACAAGTATTGTCCAGTCTTCTGTGGATCCTGTCCTAGTAAGTGGTCACACAAGTATTGCCCAGTCTTCTGTGGATCCTGTCCTAGTAAGTGGTCACACAAGTATTGTCCAGTCTTCTGAGAGTCCTGTCCTAGTAAGTGATCACAAAAGTATTGCCCAGTCTTCTGTGGATCCTGTCCTAGTAAGTGATCACACAAGTATTGTCCAGTCTTCTGAGAGTCATGTCCTAGTAAGTGATCCACATGTATTGTCCAGTCCACTGTGAATTATGTCCTAGTACGTGATCACACATGTATTGTCCAGTCAACTGTGAATTCTGTTCTAGTAAGTGGCCACACAAGTTCTGTCCAGTCCACTGCGGATTCTGTNAACATTATTTCATCCTATATCGACGTTTAGTTCCGACAATAACGTAGATTTCTTGTTACATGCACAATTTAACCCATATTCCATACAATTTACCATACACAACTTTAAAAATATAGACGTTAATAATTTTTAAGGTATGGTTCGCAGTTGTTCTGAAAGCTGAATGTGTAATCAGGCCTTCACCGATTACCACTCAGCAATCATGGTCCACTATTTAAGGACATCATAATAATTTTAGCATTTCTAAAACCATACTTTGACTTTATACTTGTGAGAACTTTTCGAAAAGGAAAGGATGCATAGGATACTATTACTTACTCTTGTATTTGATCTTGTTTAATCCGACATGCAATATACTGCAAAGTAACTGAAAGATTATTGTAATTCAAGAAAGATTCTTTTGTTTCAAAAAGTTGTTTCCAATCCATCAACATACAATCTCTTTATACTCAGTGCAAACTCTCAACAATATAGAAACCGTTCATGAACACGCAAATAATTCTACCCTTTCATTCCAATAATTTCTACTACTCCCAAACCGGAAACTATCTTGCTCCCGTCAGCTTAACTAGGTTAGAGTGAACCATCAAACTTAGCTCTGCCTTCACCTGTCAATCAGATGAGAATGGCATTCTCCACACAATCACCTCCTCTACCAACAACCAGAGTTAGCCCCAAAGGAGCCTTCTGATTCTACCTACACAGCCTACCACATGTTCATTGCTCAACATACTGATTGCATGGCACGGCTGAACCACCATTGGGTGTGTTATTAAACCGGTCACTGCAATTGACCTCTCTTCACACCGTCGCTACCATCCCATTTAGTGCATGCGCACTGAACCACCAAGTCGCACTCACCATCAGGTGGCTCAGTTCCATGCATCAGCCACTTCTGCATAAAACAGAAATCATAATCATAGGCCAATTGCTCCAATAATCTGAAGCGACCTATGATGGCCATCTCACTCGCCTTACCAGCCCTGTCAACAGGTCCCTTAACCTTTACCGAATGATCGGACAGGTTCAGCATAGCGAGCCTTAACTCTCTCTCACCTGCATGTACCGACATCGGCACTACGAGGTCCACTCCTTCCCCCTCAACCACAAAGGTATCAAGCTTAGTCTCCACAGAACAGGGTACCAATGCTACAGAGTTCGGTGGAATTGACATAGACTTGTCAACCCTTATCTTAGCCACTTTAAGGCTATCACTCGCAACTTCCTCGTTCATTGACACTATTGTGTCCTTGATGCTTATTGTGGACCTAGGAATATCAATCTTTATTTCATGCTTCCTCATGAAGTCCAGTCCCAACAGCATGCTATCTTCTATTGGCGCAACATACACTTTCTCA
>VMBQ01002928.1:0-10585 GCA_007657795.1 Dreissena rostriformis | reverse complement strand
CACCCACCACCCGCACTACCCACACCCACTCACCACCCACACCCACCCACACTCAACCACCACCCACACCCACCCACCACCCACAAACCACCCACACCCATCCACCACCATCACCCACACCCACACACCACCCACCACCACCACCCACCATTACCACCACCACTGTTCACAGAAACAAGAAACGTATTCACACAATGGCTGCCACTACAACTGACAGCCCATATGGGGGGCATGCATGTTTAACAAACAGCCCTTGTTTCAAATATGTCAGTTAACACCAGTTTGTTAAATTATAATTTCATCATTTACATTTTAATCAAGGCAGTTTTCAGTTTTATTGAATGAATGACAGTTTACAGTATCATTGAATCAATACGATTGTGCAGCTATGACAGAAGTAATGCAGCAATAGCTGCAATAATGAATGATTATGAGGTATGCATTTAATAAGTTATTTCACCCTATTTTCGAAATGAAATCACCCTTTTTTTCAAAATCAATGGGTGAAAACACTATTTCCCCAAAAATTATCTGGAGCACTGATGTAATTTCCTATGGTAGTTTATCTCTTTCAGTGCTGGAACCGAATTTTGAAGGCCTTTGCAAACAGTTTGGATCCAGATGAGACGCCACAGAACGTGGCATCCCATCAGGATCTAAACTGTTTGCTATTTTGATAGTATTCTTTGGAAAAAAAATCAAAGAAAATGCTAATTTTAGAAATTCAGCAGACAACATTTTAGCAGACGACAAATTTCCCAGCATGCAAAGGGTAAAAGATATCCCTGTGGTAAATGTTGATGGATAGAAATAAAATATTGTTCCGAGTTAGTATTCTCAAATGAGCATATAATCAGCATAATTAAATTCGTAATCCAAAACACACTTCATTTTGACATTAATTAATTCTAGCAACAATTGAACAATGCAAATGTATTACTTATAAAAATCCTTTGTCATGATGAAAATTTTATGAAAATTATAATGCAGCACATGTACAATGTCATGCCATAGTCATTGAAAGTGCGAGTATATTAATTTTTGAAAGGAATCTTCATAGTGCAGAGAACATTGAGATCTGTTACTTTTGATTAAAAATTATGTAGTGCATTAAAAAAAGCATACATGTATGTGTTATGCCTTTAGCAATTTCTTTGAAGGCTTGAAAATCTAGACCAAACTATAAGTTAATTAGGCCTAAACAAAAAAAGGTTTGTTTCTGGTTACATGCCCAAACAAATGTGGGTCGGTAGGTAGGCTTTTTTTCCTTTTTTTTTTCTTACCACAACACTTAATTGAATATTTAACTCAATGAGAGTGTCATTATTTTCAGGTATCAGCAGTGTGAAATGCTGATGACATAGTACTCACTTTCAGATATAGTTCTTAACAAGAAGATGTTTGATCTAGATGAGCAAATAAATATTCTTACTTATAAGTTATATAGTTATTTTTATGCTTTATCCACATACATTTTATCGTAATGATGAATACAGCGATCTTAACAGTGTGTCTAGAATTTCAATAATGAATATATATATATAAGTGAAATATAGGGCTGATAAATATAGGATCTTGCATGAGTGGTCGTTTTGTATTGAATTTATTAAACGAGTCATCTAAATAAAGATAAAAACGAGGCTTGCCGAGTTTTTATCTTTATTTAGATGACGAGTTTAATAAATTCAATACAAAATGACCACGAATCTAAGATTCTATTTATAACATGACCAACAAATTTTATTTTTATTTTATGCTCTTTTCACCGTTTATTTACATTGTTAAATAGTTTACCTGAAGAAAATCGCTGGAATAATGACGTCATTTCGTGAAAAAAATGACGTCATTTCATAGTTATATAACTAGTGTAATAACACCCGTGTAATAAACAAAATTGAGCATTACGTTATTTCACTCCTGGAGCGTAGGTCATGTTATAATGATGGTTATCAAACTATGCCGAACCTTAAATTCATATTCTAATTGATTTGATTTATATTACCATATATAATATAACATTTTATTTTGAAAAGGGCGAGTCGTTATTTATGTGGGGCGAGTTGTTATATAGGTGGGGCGAATCGTTATAAAACATGGGGCGAGTCGTTATGGGGCGAGTCGTTAAGGGGGCGAGTTGTAACATTACCCTTACCGCTGACTCAATTTATTTTTTTTCATTTACAAAGTCCGCATCCGAATTTTATGTCAGAAATTTGCGCAACTTTCCGCAGAAAAAACTTGAGTTGGCGGTTAAAAACTGGGTCGGTTGGGTAACCGGAAACAAGACTTCTTTTTTTTAGGCCTTATAAGAATTGATTTTTTTCCCCTTGTTTGTTTTTCAGATTTTCAATTGTAGCCCAAAGCGGCGGCCGAAACTATACATGGACATTTCAACCATGTGCTCCTTTAACAGTCTGCGGTTCGACTGGTACCACAGCAGCTGTATGTATCACCATTATTGTTTTAAATGGACTTCTATGGACTTCATATTACATGTACTAAAACTTGTAATGGCTTGAGCAATCTTCTTAAAAAATCTGTGATAAAGTAAGGATAACATATTTGTGATTTTTCATTATCACAATAGATCTTTTCAAACCGGGTTCATCTGAAAATGCTATATGCACGGAATTCCACATAAAAAGTCAATCTATAAATCACGTTATCAGAAGTCACTCTGAAACAGAAACTGACACAATTTATAACCAAATGTATGTGCCGTTTTTAAAAAGGTTTATCACCAGTGCTTACCATGTGAAGAGAACATGTTATATGTAATTCTCGTGTCCCTAGTTGGAAGGTCAAGGTCAACACATACATGCAGGCTTCATATTCAGCATTACATTTCAAAATAACTGTATTGCTGGATCAAATGTCAAGGTTACCTACAGGTCAGTGCTCAAAATATGAAGACAATACAGCTTTTGCGGACTGCACTTTTAAAATGGCATGTCTCACCCTGTTGAAAGGGCATGACTTGTGTATTTCTGAGTTCTGAGGTTTGGTAAAGGTACACTCATGATATGATGAAATTAAAAAAAAGGCAAATTAAATGGCATTCTTGAAAATGGGTTTGACATGACATACATGTTTTTGAATAATTAGAATAAGGCATCCACCGGTAGTCTTAAAAATAAATAAAATAATTTAAACTTATTGTTAGACTTAGTTTAAAATATAACTATTGTGTTCTTATTGTTGAGTTATTCTTTGATATCACACTATAATGTCTTCAGAACTTAAAAATGAAAATTTTGTTAATAGTACATTTATATTTAACAGGTGTGCCAGATTGGTTCTGCTTCTGAAACATATAATATTGGTACCTCGGATTCTGCAGCTTTCAATGGAAGCATATTTGCAAACACCTTGGAACTACAGTTTTCTGGAGGTGCAGATGACAGGTTTGTATTACGTACCGTCATGCATACCGGTATTGGTATTATGGTACTTAAAGGGACTTATTCACAGATTTTGGCATGTTTTGAAGTTTGTCATTAAATGCCTTAAATTGATAAATATAAACATCACAGCTAAAGAGCTCCAATAAAAAAACAAGAATGAAAGTTTAAAAAAAAAAAGAGAGAAAAAAAAGTTAGCTCACCAGGGCTCGAACCACTGACCCATGGAGTTAAAGCCAAGCGCCAAAACCACTCAGCCATCCGTCTTCACGTGTGTGTGTGTAATTCAAAGTTAATGTTCGGGTGGTCGTTGAGTCTTTACGACTACATTATGTGCGGACCTGACCATCCGTCTTCACATTGGTTGCCATTTATTTTATACTTTGTATAGCCATACACGTTTTGTTACAAAATATAACGATAACACAAGATATTGATTTTTTTTAATCGTTTTGCGTTTGATTCGCTTTATAATTTAATCCAATTCTAACGATGATTTTTTGTCTTCGAACGTGTATTTTCAGTATAAGTCTGCGGCATTAGTTTTATTTCGCACACTGATGTACATTGTTCATTTATTTCTTGAATCTGTGACAAAAAGTTGAAAAACTATCATTTTGATAAACTGTGAACAAGTCCCTTTAAAAGGGCAAGCAACACGCTCTATTTTGATGTCAACAGGTGATAGGGCTTTGAAGTATGAAATTCATGATATCTTGAGAATGCTTTGACGTATAATTATGCAAATTGGTAGCAAATTGATATGCTGGTGTCTTGGGGATAGGAAACACGTATTGATTTTGATGTCAAAGGCCAAGGTCAAAGGCGTAAGCAGTGTGAAAAAACTATTTATTTAACATATTCACAACTTGGCTGCATTTTGGAAGGGGCCTGGGGCATAGATGTTTTACACACATCCCTTGTTGGATCATGAGGTAAAGTAGCGTTTGTCGGAAATTGCCATCCAATACTTGCCAATCAGATCAATAAATAGTTCTGATAGTTTTTATTCAAATCAAAAACTTCACAGGGAAAACACCAGTATTTAGTGGCATGTTTTAAGACTTTTTTTAAATATCCTTCTGTACATGTAGCTTTTTACCCCATGAAATATAAATTGACTTTGAAATTGTGTTGTGCAGACGTACAGCCATGAAGATGGTGTGCAAGAGAGAGGGACTTCCAGAACTGCAGTTTGAAGTAGAGAATCCAGTGAAGACCTATGTAAGCTTATTCATAGTTGCCAATGGATATGGTGTCTGCCTATTGACCGGGAGGTCATGGGTTTGATCCCTACTGTGGGAGCGTTCTTCAGATCTCCCCCAATGACACCAAGTACTGGTTCTAGGCACAGGAAACGGTCTCAAGCACGTTTCAAATAAGCCTGAGGCTTTCGATGCAATCAAGCTAAAAAAAATAGGTTTAAACTAAGCTTGTTCATGAGTACAGATTTGTTGTTACAAATTTTAGGAATTATATTGAGAATTTGTAATTATATACTCATCATCAGTACACATTTTGCAACTAGTAAATATCATCCTTGATAAACATGACAAGGTCATATTCATATTTGCTAATTATAAAATATTTTCAGAATCGTTGTACGATTTAAATATATATCTTCTTAATGCTCATTTTTATTTAATTATTTACTTATTTATTTCCCCCCTCCCTTCTTCAACGTAGAAGGGGCTATACTGAACTAACCACAGACATATCTGTCTAAATCTGTCTGTAGGAACAAACAAACGCATTATTAATTTGCAAGGTGTGGGTGTATACTGTGGTCTGTTAAGCTGCACATGTGTACTTTATGTTGCAAACTAGTCTCTCAGTTTTCTGCTTATCAACATGAAACTTTACAGGTATGATATATATATATATATATATGAAACTTTACAGATATCTACTGAATTTCTTAGTCTAAAAATAGTGATTTAATGGTTTTAGTGCGAGGTTTTTTTAGCAATGTTTATTTATTTATTGGCCATTGAATATTAGCAAAACTATTTTAAATTCAAAGGTTTTTCAATATTGTTGTTTTACCCAACCTAGAAGGACAGGAAGGGGATTGGGGGCCAAAAAGATACAGGGTGTATTACCCTGTTATATTACTCTCGATGTTTCACCTACATTTTTTCTCAATTTATATTTCCAGAGATTTAACCTGTTGTCATCGTATGCATGTGCCAGTCCACCACCACCCGGTCCATCCAGCCCATCCAAGGGAATCAGCCCTGGATCTGTCCTGGTTATTTTGTATGCAGTNATTTGGCGTGCATCATCCTCTTATCCGTATATATATTCATACCAAGTTTCAATGAAATCTGCCAAAGCACTTCCAAGATATGGCTCGGAACACAAAAGTGCCGGAAAGACGGACGGACAACGCCAAAACAATATCCCACTGCCTTGGGCGGGGGATAACAACACTATTAATAATAAAATAATAAAACTTCTCCATAAAATAAGCGACTTAAGCCAGTTTTTTTTCTTAAAACCAACTTACGCATGTTTTTAAATTGAATGTCTGTGTTTAGTGATTTAAACACTATGTGGTTTATAAGAATGCTTAAAATTGTATCCTATAATCTGTAAGATAAAGTTATGGTATACATAATAATTGATATAAGTGGTCTTTCTGTCCATAAGTATGTTATCAGAGACAATACTATTTTCCACCGATTCATGTAACACACAGAATATGCTCTTTACTGTTATATGTCATTAACTGCAGAATCAAAAACTGATTGCCTTTACAGAAACCATATGTTTAAAAATAAATATACATTTATAGTTAATAATTGGCTGATTCATGCTGTGACCTGTTTATTCTTACAGGTTTTTCGTCTTCCTGTTTGTGTATTTTGTTGCGGGCATGTTATTCATGAAGTTTGCTCGAGGTGCCATTGGAACGGAGGTGATACCCAACTATGGTTTCTGGTCATCACTCCCTGGCCTCATAAAGGTATATGGAGAAGGGTTTGTTGGTTGTGTACGTTTTTTTTTGTTTGTTATATATTTTGAAATGTCCACTATCATTAAACAGAGGCCCAGGCAAGATGCTTACATGTGCTATTTGCTAAAATAATCAAACAATTTTTTTCCGTATGATTTTCATAGCTCAATTGTGCACAAAGAATTCAACATTTGCTTTTGTGAAAATCTTATGTTGTGTGGTGTGCGTCATCAAATTTTAGCTCGTTACCACTCTATATGCCACATTTTGCATCCGATGTTGAAACTTGGTCAGAATGTTTATCTGGACAATACCTAGGCAGAGTTCAAATGTGGGTCACATGCGTCCAAAAACTAGGTCCAAAATCTTAATGAAACTTGGTCAAAATGTTTAATTTGACAATATCTAGGCCAACTTAGAATATTGTTCTTGTGCGTCCAAAAACTAATTCACCAGGTCAAATCTTAGAAAAACCTTGTTACTACTCGATCTTGATGAAACGTTCTAAGAATGTTTATTTTAACATTTTCTAGTCTGAGTTTGAATTAGGGTCACATGCGTCTAAAAACTAGGTCATAGGTCAAATCTTTTAACAACCCTCTTACCACTCAAGATTCCACATTAATGAATCAATCTTAATTAAACTTACTGAGAATGTGTATCTTCACAATACCTAGGCCCAGTTTAAATCTGGGTCATGTGTGTTCAAAAACTAGGTCATCAGGTCAAATTTTATAAAGATCTTGTTACTACACTAGTCGCCACATTTATGACAAAATCTTTATTGAACTTTGTCAGAATGTTTATCTTGACAATATCTAGCTCATGTTATACCGGTAATATGGGTCATGTCTGTCCAAACACGAGGTCACCAGGTCAAATCTCAACAATAATTATAACCTCTCTTGGGGCAACATTTATGGCTCAAGCTGTATAAAGCATGGTCAGAATGTTTATCTTAACTAAGCTTGATTCTATGTCTGTTGTGTCCAAAAACTAGGTCACCAGGTCAAATCTTTAAAAAAAAACTTGTAACCACTCTAGAGGCCACCTGTATGACTCAGTCTTGATAAAACTTTGTCAGATGTCAGCATGGTAATCTTGTCCATATTAAGGCCCTGTTTGAAAGTGGGTTAATTGGGGTCAAAAACTAGATCATCAGGTCAAGTCTTCAACAATTAGTGTCTATGAGCTCATGGGAGCGTTCAAGGGACATTATGGCCCTCTTGTTTTAAGGAAATGTACAAAAAACTAATTAATAGGTCTATAATTCAAATTGTTTTTCAGGTTAATCATTTTAAGAAGTAAAATTAAAAGAAAAGCCATGATAGCATGTTATATTTTGATTTTCTATAGTTATAGTATAGTGATTTGTTTTGTTATGGTAGAATACGAATTGTAATTCACATATAAGCCCTGATTGTTGTTAGTACATTTATATAATCGTTCACTCGTAGCTCCAAATTTGTATCCATATAATTCATTAAAGCGTCATGTGTTGTGTTGTTACAGGACGGGGTAACCTTCACCTGTAGTGGATGCAAGGCTGACACCAGCTACGCAAAGATCTGATCATCTAGATCGTCTACTATACACAACATCAAATCTGCTGTCTGGGTGCTCATTTTAATTAGTATGTCAGTAATTTAGAAGCTTCTAAGTAGTGATTTTTTTCTCCTAACTGGAGGGGACTATAGGTTAACTCCCAGTCGATAGGTGTGACCATCTGTCTGTCATGTGTCCGTCCAAATCTGGATATTGCAATAACTTAAAAAGTACTTAAGCTAGGTTGATAAAAAATGTGTGTAAAGTATCGTCCGATATTAGCCTGTGCAGTCTGCACATGCTTATCAGTGACGTCACTTCCCGCTGTTATGGAATTTGTTGAAAGAAAATCTCTTAAACCTGCATCTAGTCTAGGCGGAAAGTGTCGCCTCTGATTAGCCTGTGCATATTGCACAGGCTTATCTGGCAGGACACTTTACTCACATGCAGTAAACGGTGTTTACCCAGAAGGAGGCTCTAATGCTGTACTGTTATGGTAAAATGTTATTTGGATGCAATAATATCTTTTTTTCGAGAGATTACATTGCATGTGTTTGTAAAGTGTTTCATGATTGATTTAAAAAAGCAGTATGTATTTTGCAAAATAATCTGATCCTTTGTTTTTGCATGTGTTTTTAAAGTGTCTTTACTGATTTATTTAAAATAGCTATTTTGTATTTTTACAAAAATAATCTGATTCTTATAAAAAAAATAAATAAACAGCTGATAATTATACTTTTGTTGTTGCACAATCAACTGATTATTAAATTCGTATATTTTACATTTTATTAAGCAATCATTTTATTTTGTTCATGTTTTGAGTGAAAACCATGTATGCAACTTTTTTGTTGGTGTTGAAAGTTAATTAATTTGAATAGCTTAAAGGGGCATTAATAGACAGACTTTCTCCCAAATATAGACATGTATTTAAATGATTAGAATTCAAATTTATTTTTGTCAATCATGTTTTTATCTATAAGGGAAAATATATTGATCAAAGCTATAAGTATGTGTAATGCCAGGCACATTACACGTCTCCAGTGGGATTCAAAACTCATGCCTACTCAAACCAAAATGTCCAGTTTGCATGTGTATGGCAGTACTTCAGGTACATTTCATTCACAACGATATTACTTCTTCTATTTCTTTTTTGTTTGTAATACAAAAAAAATACAAATTTTGTAACCAAAAGTGACCCAGGACAATTTAAGTTGTAAAAATAATTAAGTTAATAGCTTTTATAAATATATGTATGAATACTTATTAAAAGATTATTTCATTTTTTTAAATGAAATTCCAATTTTTCAGCCATATGCCCCTTCAAGATATGGTATATATATAACAAATTGTCTCTCCTATGCATTTGTTATTGTATTTCTTTTTAGCTCACCTGAGCATAATGTTCTCATGGTGAGCTTTTGTGAAACCTTGTTAACACTCTAGAAGTCACCTTTTTTGTTGAATCTTCATGAATATTGGTCACAACATATATTCTTATGATAGTGTGGCTGAGTTCTAAAATGGTTGTGGTTCAGCAAAAAAACATGGCTGCCAGGGTGAGGACAGTTATCCTAGTATAGCAATAGTGAAACGTGGTTGACACTCTATAAGTCTTATTTTAAGTCCAATCTTCATGGAACATTCATATGAAAATTAATTGTTATGATATATCTGCGGTTCATAGAAAAACATGATAGCCAGGGGTCGGGGCAATTTTTTTACATGGCTATAGTGATACCTTGTTACCGCTCTATTGGCCACATTTATTGTCCAATCGTCATGAATCTTGGTCAGAACATTTGAACAAATTACATCTTGGCTGAGTTTGAAACTTGATCACATGTGGTCAAAAACTAGGTCATTAGGTCAAAATAATTAAAAGCTCCTTTACACTGATCATAAGTGTTTTTTGTCCAATCTTGAAACTTGGTCAGATTTTTTTTCTTACGATATCTCAGATGTGTATGAAAACGGTTTCTGCCAGTTGAAAAATATGGCTTCCAGAGGGTGGATCAGTTTTCCTTGTTTGGCTATATGTTCTAATGATATCTAAGTTGATATCAATAATACATATGTGCCTAGAAATTAAATATTAATGTTACATAAAGTACTCTGAACTCCACCTTCTGAGAATAGTTTAGTTCCTTTGGTCTCCAGTGAGCGCCTTAGGGCCCATGGCCCTCTTTTTTTATTAATTGTTTAATTTATGGCGGAGTGAATCTCCTAGTCTAACATATTTGTTCACTACACAACATCTGGTCATGAGTTATTACCTTTTTCTTGGTAATTTTTTAATTTATGGCAGAGTGAATCTCATGAGTTTATTACCTTTTTCTTGGTAAAGCATGTATATTGTACAATTTAAAATATGTAACTCTTTTGATAAAAATGAAATTGTTTAAATTAGTAATGATGAGCTCTTGATTATTAACCAGAAAGAAAATGAAACGACAATACGCGTACACCCATTGGTTTGATGGTCGTTTGCAGTGGGGAATTAGTGGAATCTTGAAAAACACATCTAATTTAGGCAATTTTGTCAATGAGATTAATTTTAACTGAAGAAAGTGTAAACAAATCCATGTTTTGTTCTTTTAACCGAATTGCAATTGTATTTTTAGCCGGATTTTTTTCGAAAAAATCTCGGCTTATAGATTGATGTTGTCGGGCGGGCGGGGGG
>VMBQ01002927.1:18190-118989 GCA_007657795.1 Dreissena rostriformis | reverse complement strand
GATCGAAAGCGTGACGAAAGAATTATTTATCCGATTTCCTTTGATGATTTTTTAATTGATGAACATATATTTTGTAAACCTTGTCTTGGCCATGACTGTTGTTGCGCTTTTCTAAATAGAATGCACATATTCTTTTCCGATTGTATGCCTTTTTAAATTGCATGTGTTGCCAAACGTTTAACAAGTCCTTTTAAACAAGGTTATGATAGTATTTAGTTGTTAAAGCGGCATAAGCCTAGCGAACCATCTTATTGCTCCAGTCATTATATGCAAATAGGAAATAACATAAAACATAAACATAACCGTGTTTGGCAAATTGTTTACGTACGGAATGTCGTTTTATAGGAACACAATTTCGGTGAATCAGGTAAGCGAGACTTTTGGTCGAAACGTTCATGTATATACATAATTACGAACGTCTGATTTTTGTGTATTAGTCATGAATATCAACCACTTCAAATTATATATGTTTATTTGTACTAACAAACGACATGCATACCATTTTGGAGAATGAATTAAAGGGACCTGTTCACAGATTTTCGCATGTTTTATATCTCATTAAATATATGTACGTTGGTAAGAAAATAGAATAGTTATAATAGCAAGGAACACTTGGAAAAAATTTAATCATTTGCCTGGATTCTTATAAGGATTCTTTAGAAGCAAAGTTGTACGCGCTTTCACTTTGTCATTTGAGGTTTCGTACCCAAAATTTTCGTACCCACATACACAATTGAGGTGATGTAGATAAACTTAACTTGATGCTGTTATATCCATCCTCTTCAAAAGCATCGTCATACAAGTACTGTCAGTACTTTGATTGTAACTTGGCTTCATTANCTTCTGATACGGTCGATTCGCTAAAATTTCCGCACGCGAAATGCCTGTCATTTTGAATTCGCCTACTTTTCGACACGCGGAAATATTCACTAATACAGTATGTTGCAAGTCATTAAAAGGGTTTGTTCAAAGATTTTCCTATATATATATATACCATTATCAACCCCGCAAGACACCCCAGCTGATAAACTGTCCAGTTTTTAACACGTTTGTAATACACCTAACATATGGGGAAACGTAACGTAATTCACCAACCTCCGCGCAGAGATTTGACTGGAATCAAATCCATGCCGTCATACACAACCACGTGATGATAGCCGAGCCACGTGATAAAATATCGCCGAAAAAGAATGTGCAGTAATTGTTTCCTTTGTGGAAACAAAAGAGTTTTAGGTTTAACCGGAAAAAAAGAATCACATATATAATGATTTAAAATCCATGCCGTTTTAACCAAATACGTAATTATAGCCAAGTCACGTGGTACATTTATGGCATCTTACAGTATCAACGGTTATTTTAAAATTTGTGAAAAGTAACTTTTACTTTTTTAATTTAAGTAATTTATTTTGTATTATGAACCTCAACGTATACACTATTTTCAAAATATAAAAGAAAATGATACTCCTTTTTAAAATATAATACTTAAACAAAAAATCAAATAAAATCCTACTGAATCTGGTATGATTTTCTTGTGATGGCAGAGGTTGTATGTTAGAGCATGACACGACAACTCTGCGTTGAGATTGGTAATTCACGTGACGTTCTTTGATGTTGTATTGTTGTTGTTAGCCATTTTCTTAAGATTACTTTCGAATTGAAGTCATAAAAATGGTGGGATAAATATAATACCAGGTAAGTATCGAATACAGATACGTTAATAAACAAACAACTTAAGCATGAGTGAACACCATAATCACTCCTCAAGGGTCGTTGTAAAGGTTTAATCTCGCTCAATATACCTGCATGTATTCGACTTGTCGTTGTTAAGGTTTTATCTCGCTCAATATACCTGCCTGTATTCGACTGGTCGTTGTTAAGGTTTAATCTCGCTCAATATACCTGCATGTATTCGACTGGTCGTTGTTAAGGTTTTATCTCGCTCAATATACCTGCCTGTATTCGACTGGTCGTTGTAAAGGTTTAATCTCGCTCAATATACCTGCCTGTATTCGACTGGTCGTTGTAAAGGTTTAATCTCGCTCAATATACCTTCCTGTATTCGACTAGTCGTTGTAAAGGTTTAATCTCGCTCAATATACCTGCATGTATTCGACACTTTGATTGTATTCTAGAAGAACGTGATCGCAAATGTTTGCGAGATAGCGAATATAACGTGCATCATACTCTGTATTTACCGCAATCAAACATAAAATATTCATAAAGAGATGGCCACGCGGGAGATGACCACGTCAATGTGTCGAATCCATCACACATGATAACCGTATGTGCAATCGATACAGTTAAATACATTTCGCACTTGAAAGTTCAATATTGTCTGCGCATTAATTGATATGGAACAGCAAACTTTCGGATTTCTTCCAATACGTGTATACAACACAAACTTTTCACTTGGGAATACTCTGTAATTATTCGGATTGTCTGCCTTCTAGCTAAATCTAATCGCAGATCGTTAACCGATCATGAAATCAATTTGGACAAACTGTATCTCTCAGCACAACGCCATCATTTCAAAACAAAATAAGTTAACAACATTTCATGGTGTTCTAAATATTATTTATTTGTTTTGACTTCATCAAATTGGTATCATGACATATAACATGGGCTCACTGCAATCGGAATAAAACAATGATTGCATATTGGATTACTGCACTCTAAAAGTTTTAGCAACCAGAAAAATATGATACCATATCACAATCTGGTGTGACATAAAATGCATCATTTTGGGAATTCGGTGCTGTTAAATCGATATCAAAACGCACAATAAGATACCATATCACAATCTAGTGTGTATTGCTTTTATGGGACATTTATTTAGGAAACATGATTAAACTACGGTCGAACCAAAAAGTCACTAGTAAGAATAATTAATGTAAACATGAAAAGGGCAAAACAAACAGCAATCGTAATATAACGACTTCAAATGGTTAATTGAATACTTTATTTTGTTTTTGTTCTATTGTCAATAGTAAATTACACGTGACTTAAAACTTTCAATTCACAGTTTCAAACAGTGAAAACTAAAAGTGAAAATGTTCGATATATTAAAGATTCAAACTATTTCAATTACTTGCATTGTGCATGTTGTAACTTAGGCAAAAGTGTTAGTGTTTGATCACACGGAATTATTCATGACGGCGCAACAATGTTAGATGCTTCGATAAAAACGCTGCATTCGAAGTACTGACAAAACAATTTAGTCATAACTAAAAATCAAAATGAACCATCCTTCAACCAACAATTCAGAATGCGAAATAAGAAATTTCTCAAAAATAACGGCATTGAATAATAAGATCACAGTTCTGTCCTAAATAATATATGATGGTCAAATGATCAGTTACTTGATTCTCGATCCCCATTGTTCCGTGGCCAACTTTTGTATGGTTATGCACATTATTTTCTCCTGAATGAGGATATTAAGAACAAAAATATCCCACTACTCTATTCAGCTTTCTTTTTCATATGTTTAAGTTTGTAATCGATCTTTCGGCGAAGATGTTCGAATTACAAAAAAATGATCGAAACTCAACCTAGTACAAAAAATAGGGGAAGCACAAACAATAACTGATAGTCGGTTAGAGGAAACAAACAACGTTTTGTCGGCCTTTAGCGACACACAATTGTAGTTAAACTGATACAAGTACAACTAGTCATTTGTAGTTTATGATTTGTGTTTTCTTTATCATGCATGAACCAAACTAGTAGTGCTTTATTGTAATGATAATTGTATCAGTACAGTTTTTATTACTTTCAACGGACTCGACCTTATTAAGGACCTTTTTGCGCTTCTAATTTTCGCAAATAATTACATCTATATCATGGCGAACAATTGCTTTTAAGTATTCTCCGAAGTACATCCCGAACGAAATTAGAAAACTAGTTCACATCGTTAACATGATTGATGATTATTTAACACCAGGCTGGCGCAAGATAACCGTCGATGGAGGTTTTGTAGACAGTTTATGCATAACTACAGATGCATGTTTTCGGTCCCATAGAACATTGTAATAATTTATTTAATAATTTAAACCAATCACTGACGGATGGAGAAATTATCATCCAGAAACTAAACGAGTCACTCACTTGGTTCATTTTAACTGCAGACTGGCTGGATGCTATAAGTATAGAATAGTTATTTGAAGGTGATCGTAACAATGTAGAAACAATCAGATCAAAACAAAATTTTAAAAAATGTTTATGATATTATCAAGAATATAAGCTTTAGGACTTTGTCGTAGAGCATAATGATATGATCTGCGACAATTTGGACACGAAGCAAGTAAATGTGCCCTTGAATACGTGCCATTTAATGGTACATGTGTCTTTTGATACTCGTCTGTAGAAGCAGAATAAACCAGGAATAGAAAACACGAATTTGATCCCAATCGAGCATATTCCCGGGTATGGATGACTATCATTTGCTCTCTAGCAACCCTGCTTATGAGTATTTCCGGCCTACGCATGATATTCCTTTTTGTTTATTACGCTGTATTTGATGCCCAGAATTGCTCATGTCAGATGTAATACAATACACAGTTTGTTTAATGCTGAGCAACGCTGTTTTATCACTGTGATCTGTCTCTGTAATTTGTATATACAGTATATGTTGCAAGTCTTTGAAGGAGTTTGTTCAAAGATGTGCCTTTTATATATAAAAAAAATCATTTAGTGTATTTTAAAAACAAAAATATACTATTTTAAGAGTCTTAAATTATTATAAAAGCGAGAAAAAAATGATACGAAAATTTCCCTCAGTGGCACTCAAACCCGGCCTTCGGAAGCAACCCCAACTTGCAACAACGAGAATACTTCTGAAGATTTCATCGTTAGTGTAAGGCTATGTTAGTAATACGAGTATTTTTCAATTATAGATCGAAAGCGTGACGAAAGAATTATTTATCCGATTTCATTTGATGATTTTTTAATTGATGAACATATATTTTGTACAGTTGTCTTGGCCATGACTGTTATTGCGCTTTTCTAAATATAATGCACACATTCTTTTCCGAGTGTCTGCCTTTTCAAATTGCATTTTTTTGCCAAACGTTTAACAAGTCCTTTCAAACAAAGTTATGATAGTATTTAGTTGTTAAAGCGGCATAAGCCTAGCGAACCATCTTATTGCTCCAGTCATTATATGAAAATAGGAAATAACATAAAACATAAACAAAACCGTGTTTTGCAAATTGTTTACGTACGGAATGTCGATTTATAGGAACACAATTTCGGTGAATCAGGTAAGCGAGATTTTTGGTCGAAACGTTCATGTATATACATAATTACGAACGTCTGATTTTTGTGTATTAGTCATAAATATCAACCACTTCAAATTATATATGTTTATATGTACTAACAAACGACATGCATACCATTTTGGAGAATGAATTAAATGGACCTGTTCACAGATTTTCGCATGTTTTATATCTCATTAAATATATGTACGTTGGTAAGAAAATATAATAGTTATACTAGCAAGGAACACTTGGAATAAATATAATCATTTGCCCGGATTCTTATAAGGATCCTTCAGAAGCAAAGTTGTACGCGCTTTCACTTTGTCATTTGAGATTTCGTACCCAAAATTTTCGTACCCACATACACAATAGAGGTGATGTAGATAAACTTAAATTGATGCTTTTATATCCATTCTCTTCAAAAGCATCGTCACACCAGTACTGTCAGTACTTTGATTGTAACTTGGCTTCATTACTTAAACTCTATTGTATATTCTATTTTGTAATATATGACATTTCTTTTTATGTCAATATGTGAACATTGCACTTGGAATCCAATATGGTCGCCAAAATTAAACTGCCGCTAAATCAGGGCGAACAATTGTCACATTTGAAATCCGTCCACAACTCGAATTCAATTTACATAAGGCATGTTTAATATAATTGATTTTAATTGATGAACGGCATATGTAAATATGATTTCACAATTAAGTAAAGCCATCATGGTTAATAGGTTACTTGTTTCTGATTTTTAACAACGCTTAAAGTGTATAATACTTAATAATAACATTATAAAAAAAGTATTCATACGGCATAATTATGTTTGCATTTATTTCGTTGTCATTAATTTACATAAACACCATAATCCAAATATGGTAGAAACGAATCGTAACAGCCGACACTTTTGATAGTTTTTATTACGATCCTGAATTAATGAAATAAACATTAAACGATATGATGTTGTGTTATTTTATTGTTAATCCCTTTTCATAATATATAATTGAATTAAACAATGTAAATCATGACTTTCTGAATCTATCGGATTATAACTGTAGTTATTTTAATACTTCTAAGCGTAGACGTTGATAAATAGCTTATTTTATTCAGTTGTAGTGATATCCCTTTATGTTAAATAAGTTCAGTAGATCCTGTCAATATGGTATAATACCTAATACACACTAAAATCACTCAACCCTTTTCCCGTGCACCGTATTTGATAAATGTTATTGACCAATCACGTGCATTGAATTATAAAAATCTGTCACTCGACCCTTTCTTCAAAAGATATAACAATTTTGCTTATTTACACAATTTATTAGTAATAAATTTGTAACAAGTGATTATGTTATATTATTTGCATTTAACTTTGCTGCATTAATTGTATTTTGTGTTGTTTGTATTTTTGAATTGCTCATAAATACTGTTTTATTGTATTTTTATTAATATTATTGCTATATTTAATTACGTTAGGTCATGCGGTAAACTTCTTTCAGAGATATAACATCTTTGCCTATTTATAATAATCGTTATTAGAAATAAACGTGTCACTGTTGCCCATACGAGTTTATTAATACATCTACCACGATAGCAACCACATTACACCAGTCGTAACACGTTGCCGTGGCAACATAGGCGCACAACGTGGGATGTTGAGCAGTATCAGTACTAGTCGCAGATGATCATCGGGTGGCATTATTTAGCTGAAAACACAGATATTAACACATTTTTTTCCTATGATCAACACCGCAAAATACCTCATCTGATTAACTTTCCTGTTTTAATCAAGTTGCAGTACACCTAATACGAGCAGAATAGTGGTGTAATTAATGTGACGCCCTTTTATGGTGTACTGTTGTTGTCTGATGTTTTCCTGCGTTTACTTTAGTATCAATGGCAGAAAAATAGTGGGATTATTAGAATACCTGGTAAGTGTCGAAAACAGATAAGTGCAATCGCTCAGCACAAACACCTTAAGAGTGCACACCTCAACCCCCGGGTTCGTTGCTTAGGTTTACTTAACTTCGCTCAATATACCCATCTGTATTCGATATTGTCCTTGCATTCTCTAAACACTTGACTGCTTAAAAATTGCGAGACTGCGAGCATTATTTGTTTTGACCACAATCAAACACAACATATTTGAGTCGTGTTCTGAGAAAACTGGGCATAATGCATGTGCGTAAAGTGTCATCCCAGATTAGCCTGTGCAGTCCGCATAGGCTAATCCGAGAGGACACTTTCCGCCTAAACTGGATTTTTGATAAGAAGAGACATCATTTAAACGAAAAAATTCCATAAAAGCGGAAATTGTCGTCCCTAATAAGCCTGTGCGGACTGCACAGGCTAATCTGGGACGACACTTTACGCACAAGCATTTTGCCAAGTTTTCTCAGAACGCGACACATTTATAAGGAGAAGGTCACGTAGGAGATGGTAATCAATGTATCGATTCCATCACATGCTAATCGCATGAAAATCGATACTGTTAAATACATTTCGCACTTAAAAGTTCAATATTGTCTGCGCATTAATTTCATTGGAACAACACACTTTAGAATTTCGTCCATGATGGCCTGCAAATATAGAACACAAACGTTTCACGTGGGAAAACTCTGTAATTATTTGGATTGTAAGCCCTTAGACGTACACTAATTGCAGATCGTTTACCAAACATAAGATAAACATGGGAAAACTGTATCTCTCGATTCAAGTACATACGTCATGGTGTATTAAATATGATATAATTATCTGTTCTAACATCATCAAATTGGTATCATAATACCCAACATGAGCTCCAAGCAATCGAAAAAAAAAACAATTATTGAATTACTACAGAAATGCATCATTTAGAAAATCGGCGCTCTTAAAGCTATTTCAACCAGCAAAATAAGATACAATAGCAACAATCTAGTGTACAATAACAACAATCTAGTGTACAATAACAACAATCTAGTGTACAATAACAACAATCTAGTGTAGAATATGTGTATTCATGTTATGGGCCATTTATAAAGAAATTATGATTAAGCTACTACGGTGGAGCACAAAATCAATAATCATAATTATCAATTTAAACATAAAAAACGGACCAAACAAACAGCAATCATATTAGATTGACTCCAAAAGGAAATGCTATATATTGTACTTAATTTTTGTTCTTTTGATTATGGTAAATTATCCGTGATTTAAAACTGGCAATTCACAGTTTCAAACAGTAAAAAAATAACACTGAATATTATCGAGAAATTAATTATGCAAACTTGTTCTTATATTGCATTCTGCATGTTGTAATTTAGGTAAATGTGTAAGTGATTGATCAGACTGAATGATTGATGATGGCGCAATGATGTAAGATGCTTCGAAAAAACGCTGCATTCGAAGAACGGACAAAACGATTAAGTCATTATTCAAAGATCTTAGACTGCCTCATGTTTTCTCCATAAGAAACCAAAATATAAGTAAACTAACTTGTGAACAAACTTGTAAAAGAAATTGTCAATAAAATAACACAAAAACACGTGCAAATATTTGTTTGAAATAACACGACACACTAAAATTATGGGCGAGTTTTCACTGTATACAGTCAAGTTACCATTACCGGATCATAACCCATAGCGGATCACTTTGATGCTCAAGACTGCGTATCGCGATAAATAGTTGACATTTTTAAATGATATTTTCCACACAGCATCTTCAAGGCCTGTTCTTTAAAACGCATTGATTGAGTCGTAATCGGAGCTACTCGTTGTCAAACATTTCGGTATGTTTTGCTGACATGTATATACGACTTTGTTGACTTCCGTCTCGTTTCCAAATCGAGGTTGAACATTTTTCGCGGCCACATGCTATAACTCTGTTGGAAAGTTAGAAGTTTACGCATTAATTTAAAGGCCATTCAATAGTCTTTCTGCCTCAAAAAGTCCATTTCAGTTTTGATTCGTGTTTAAGATGTTGCAACACCTTACATGAAATGAAGAATTAGGGCAATAACGGATCAAGCGTGATAATATGCGTATTGATAATATATTATGTTAAAATATATGCAAATCTTGATGATTCTTTCAATAAATGATCTCAATCTTAATGTTTTATTTATGTTCCATGTTCAATATCGATGATTGGATATTATTTAAACAATTTACATGGTTTATAAGATGCCGATATTTTTTCGATCTATTTAGGATTTTCAACCGATAATTCACACAAGAACACCATGCGTATAGTGTAGATACAAGATCACATATAAAAAACAATTAATAACAAAAACAAATGAATATAATTTATAACTGGCAATGTAACTTGGTCATTGTAAACAACACAGTTCGTGTTTCGACAGTTCAAATAGCGTGTTAGATGCCCTCTGAGTGGTTTCGATCACATGATCCGTTATGGCTACAACTGATCCGTTAATGCATGAATTCTGCGAAAAAAAGATATCACAAATACATTTTGCCTGCTTTTAAAAATAAGACTATGTGCTGAATCAGTAAGCAAAGGTAATATTTAATCAAACTGGTGTAAAAGAAGTCTCAAAAAATGTATTGTTGTTCACCAGAACAACTTTATTTCGCTACTGATTCGGTAATGGTAACTTGACTGTATAGGGATTTCATTTGAAAAAAAAACATCTTTTATTTTCTATTTATCTTCATAAAATTTAAATATATATAAAAAAAAAACGCACGCATGCACTGTTAATATTTCAATAAATGTTCTTGATTTTGATAAGAAATGTTGTCTACTGTGTAGTCTGCTCATGTGTTAAGTTTAAAGATTTTTAAATTCTTAATTATACAAATAATAGAAGAATACTCACCTTCTGGAGCAAGCACTAACACCGCCAACGTAAGGAAGATAACCATGGGTGTCATCCTCTCCTTCTGCTCTGTAGTGTATTTTCCATTTCAAATCATCTGTTAATTAAAAGTTTAATACAAAACTGACAACACGAGCCTAATATCTCCCTATGGAGATCCAATATATAGAGTATAAAAGTTAAATATTCGAGTCGCGTCACGTTTTGGCATTAATATTTTCAATTTCTGTCTGCATAGTTACATTTGATTATAATCATTTAAGACGCGCGCTTGGTTTGTTATTTATTTTGAGGTAAGTTTGCGTTTTAGCTAGCCCTCAAACCGGTTTAAATCCCCAAGGCTTTGTATTAACCGTTCCAAGGCGGTGATCCCATTGTATTCTGATACTTGGTTTTCTGTCAAAGTAGAAGAAAAAAGATCAAGAATTTCTCTCCTCATAAAGTTTCTGTGGTTTCATTGTTCTTTGTTTGAAGATTTCAAAGCGGCAAGGCTGTGACCTACTTATATGATCCTTCTTTCGTCATAAGTTTACCGTGTAAATACGTGAGTTTAGAAACAGTTTTTATTATAGCTAATTTCGCTATTTAACTGAATACTGGCACTTACCAAACAATGCATTGTGTGTGTTCTTTGAAAAAAATGTATGAAACGATGATAATTATTTATTACTTCAATCATATTCAAATAAATAATTTCTTATTCGTGACAAAATCACACTGAAATTTGCTAATATGAGTTTGTTATTTTTTTTACATATACGTAAACCTGGTTATATGTAATGTAAAATTAAAAGTTTATATATTTAAAATCTGTTTACATCGTACCACAATTGTTACTATTTACCGTTACTATTTACCGCTACTGTTCACCGTTACTGTTTACCGTTACTATATACCGTTACTGTTTACCGTTACTATTTACCGTTACTGTTTACCGTTACTTTTTACCGTTACTATTTACCGTTACTGTTTACCGTTACTGTTTACCGTTACTTTTTACCGTTACTTTTTACCGTTACTATTTACCGTTACTATTTACCGTTACTATTTACCGTTACTATTTACCGTTACTTGTTACCGTAACTATTTACCGTTACTATTTACCGTTACTTTTTACCGCTACTATTTACCGTTACTATTTACCGTTACTTTTTACCGTTACTGTTAACCGTTACTATTTACCGTTACTTTTTACCGTTACTATTTACCGTTTCTATTTACCGTTACTATTTATCACATTTTTTCTGCGCAGATAACTAGTATGGATTACTTGTTCTCGTATTACGAAACATCTCTATCAATAGTTTATTTGACTTCATGAAGGTACAAATATAAATAAGTCGCAAGGAAGCAGGACCGCGAGCTCAAAAGGCACGTAGAAACAACAGTTAGAAGTTTACACTTACATCGCCAAAATATGGTAGGTGGGTCTGCTAATCTTTTTTCGTTTCAGTTTTTTATGATTTACACGTTTTTTCCCTCTTCAATAAGGATATTTTACGACAGAAATCCCCAAAAATTCTACCCAACTTTCTTTTTATATGCAAACGTATATTTTAGTGTTAATTCGGCGGAAATGTTCGAATTAGCAAAAATAATCGAAAACTCAACCTTGCACAAAAACAAAAAGTTAACCCTTAACATGCTGGGAAATTTGTCGTCTGCTAAAATGTCGTCTGCTGAATTTCTTAAATAAGCATTTTCTTCGATTTTTTTTCCAAAGAATACTATAAAAATAGCAAACAGATTGGATCCTGATGAGACGCCACGTTTTGTGGCGTCTCATCTGGATTCAAACTGTTTGCAAAGGCCTTCAAAATTCGGTTCCAGCACTGAAAAAGTTATGGGTCGGCATAAACAAAACGCTGTCGGTCGGACTCGATGAAACGATGTGTTTGCGTTGAGCGAAAAATGATCGCAGTTACACAGATAAGAGTGCAATTTGTAGTTTATAATTTACGTTTCCTTTATCCCCCATGAAGCAAACTAAAAGTGAGTTGTTATCAGACAGTTTTTATTAATCCCAAAGGACTCAAACTAATTTAGGACCTTGTTGCACTTCCAACTTTCTCAAAAAGTTACACGCACCTCAGGGCAAACGTCTATTTCTAGTTATTCCTCGGAGCTTTTTCCGTTTTGTATTCGTTGCTATAGAAATCTGAAAGTTATTTCACGTCGTTAACATTGTTGGTGCCTTTTCAAACCGACTGGTTGACGGACATCTTGACGGCAGTTTGTTGTATTGTTGCAGATCATTGCTTTTGATTTAATACGACTTTGTAATAATCAAGGCATCTTGATATGAATCTTTTAGACATGGAAGGAAACAAAAAGCTAACACTAAGTGGCAATTGAAACCGCTGTAAAAATAAAATATGGAATCTATTTACGTTGCGTTCAAACCACGAACAGGCGGCAGTGGTCTCTGATTTTTTTTAATATTCCACAATCAATCAACAGCAATCACATTGAACATTGTGAGGATCGTCTTCTGAACAGCAGTCATTTGAACACAGACAGAAATAACAACGTGTATCATGTTATTCAAATCGCTTTATAACAAACATTAAGGCGTTTAGAGCGAAAAAACATGCAACGCCACTATTATAGAATACAACCACAAATGGTAACAGTGTCCAATGTTCTTTTATAATGGCTTTATCGCTGAATCTTTCAAGAAAAAAAATCGAGCATTTTGTGTACTTAGTCGTGGGTGTATTTTACATGAGTATCGAGAGATAATGGACATGGTTTATCTCTTTTAAGTGCTGAAGCCGAATTTTGAAAGCCTTTGCAAACAATTTGGATCCAGATGAGACGCCACAAAACGTGGCGTCTCATCAGGATCCAAACTGTTTGCTATTCTGATAGTATTCTTTGAAAAAAATCGAAGAAAATGCTAATTTGAGAAATTTAGCAGACGACATTTTAGCAAACAACAAATTTCCCAGCATGCAAAGGGTTAACGGAATCCACATCAAGAGCCGAATACAGAAAGCAGGTATTTAAATATTCGCCATACCACAGCACTCACTCACAATCGTTTCAACCATACAGAAATAGTAACGTTTATCATGTAATTCAAATCGCTTTATAACAAACATGTGAGCGTTTCATAAAATTAAAAAAAAAACATGCAACGACAGTATGTAACAGAATACACCCACAAATGGTTACATTGACGAGTGAGCTTGTATCATAGCTTTTTCACCCAAACTTGCAAACAAATCGCGCTACTTGTGTATTAAGTCGTGGGTGCATATTAAATGACGATCGAGAGATGGTTTAATGAAAATGCATTTAATGGAACACCCATCGAGCTCCGGTTACAGAAAGCAAGGTGTCATTGATCTAACACATTACTGAGAATAAAAGATTATCAATTGATCTTTAGGCTACTAAGACTGTAATTCTCTCCATTCGGAGTATAACATGATATGGTGCTTAGTCGATTCCCTCATGTTGTAAAACTTGATTTTTGCCAAGATTGGTGTGGTGGTGGATTTCTGCCATAACGTTCTGGCGTGTGTGCGGGTTTGAATGGCGCCAACACGCCGACACACCAGAACAACAAATATACGCGCCAGCACGACAATTATGACATGTCTTTTTATTTCCTGTGAGTAACTTTCAAATACGAAAACACGCCGATAAATTGATGGGTACAGATTTGTGACTGCGTTTATGATTAGATGTTCTTGGGTGTTGGTGGGTTTAAAGGCTTCCGACACGAAAGAATGACAAATCACATAACTGTCGTGTTTTCGCTTTTCAAATTGTCGTTCAGGCAAAATACGCCAGATTAATAAGGCTGACACCAACTATCCGTATGTTGTGTTCCTTTTTTCGGTCAGGCGTTGTTGATGCCCGTCGTTTTACAATACTTATATGTATATAATTGTGATATACACTTGTCTCTGCTCGGCGAACCAAAAATGGTTTGTTTGCTAACACGTCCAAAACATAAAACAGGCAGGTCGGCTACACGTTTTCCGTTACCTTTTTTACAAATACTTTTCACGAGTTATTTCAAACTTGTATAAGAATATGCTATGGCAGTAATCTTCCAAATTTCTATGCGACATTCTTTATTAAATTTCAATTAACGTATTGTTATGTATAAAGTGAATATATTCGAATGTAGTAACAATAATTGGAAACTCAACCTGCAATACCAAAGTGTTATAAGCTACGTGTTGGCTAAAAATTAAGATCAAACGGGTAGTTGGAAACAAACAATGTGTACGCTAAAAATGTATTTAAAATTTATGCAAGTGTAATTGTATTATCAAAACTTCAATAACCTGATAATAACAAAAGTATGAAAGTATTTATAGAAGAATTATAAAAGAGCTAAGTTTACCATCTTCTTTGCTTCATTTCGAGAACACACTGGGTTTGGGATGGTTTCCCTACTACCTAATCCTGGGGAGGCTAGCCCAGAATTGCACTGGTACCACGATATTTAATCAATAGTTCAATATTTCTCAAATCTGGTGAAATAAAGATTGTTTTTTTCTGGTTGTTACAGCTCATACCTATGCAGTAATTACATGAACCGTGCTGTTGAAACACGGGACTTAATACATGTCCGTAAAGGGTCGTTCTTGTTTAGCTTGTTCAGTCCGCGCCGTCTAATCTGGGACGACAATATCCGCCTGGACTGGATTTTCGGTTAGAAGAGACTTCCTTTAAACGATATATTCAATAAAAGCGGAAAGTGTCATCCTTCATTAGCCTGTGCGGACGACAGTCTACTCACATGCATAAAGCCCCATTTTGCCAAACGCGATGATCATTGAGCGTTAATCGCAGATGGTTGTTATTCCGCTGACAAAACATACAACAACTCTGGATAAGACCGCATGGCATTAGCAGCCATTCCTGTATTGACGTAAATCAACCATAACAGGTTCTGGAGGAGATTGTCACATGGGAAATGGTCACGTCAAGATGCAATATCCCAGCATGATTGTCGTCATGCAAAAGATAGGTCAATATTTCGATTCCACCAATGTTGTTATTTCTAATACCTACTTTAAAGGGAAAGGACTGTGGATTTATTTCTGCAGAAAGAATAGCGCCGCCTAGTATTTTTTTGGCAGTTCAGTCATTCTTCAAAATTCCGTTATTCTCTATGACTGATTCGTATAAATTGTATATTATTTGTATGTGTCGTCTTAAATCGTAAAGATCCATCGATCCCTATCAAATGTTTAATATAAAACAATGCGTTAAAAGTTGAAATTGACAGATAATGTCACATGAGTACTATTTTTATACGGTTATTATTAAGTAGTATTCCCTTTTAGCGTAGTTAAAAAAAAACAAGTAAAGTAAAACAAGTTACCATGATGACTTTAATTAATTGTGAAATAATATGCACATTTGCCTTTTATTAATTCCAATCAGTCATAATTAAAATGCCTTAAATACGGAATACCGTTAGTGCCATCGTGGTTACACATTAAAATCCAGAGGGCGAGAATGCGAGAACGCGATAGTACGATGACGAGAATGCGACAATACGATGACGACAGAGCGACAATACGATGGCGAGAATGCAAGAACGCGAAAGTACGATGACGACAATGCGACAGTGCGACAATACGATGGCGACAGTGCGATAGTACGATGGCGACAATGCAATATTCATATCGTACTGTCGCCATCGTATCATCGCATTCTCACCATCTCGTTCTCGCATTCTCGCCATCGTATTGTCGCACTGTCATCATCGTAATGTTGCATTTTCGTCATCGTACTCTCGCGTTCTTGCATTCTCGCATTCTCGCCATCGCGTTCTCGCATTGTCGCCGTCGTATTGTCGCACTGTCGTCATCGTAGTGTCGCATTCTCGTCATCGTTCTCTCGCGTACTCGCATTTTCGCATTGTCGCCATCGTACTATCGCACTGTCGTCATCGTATCGTCGCACTGTCGTCATCGCACTGTCGCATTGTCGTCATCGTAATATCGCGTTCTCGCATTCTCGACATTCTACGATGGCGACAATGCAATATTCATATCGTACTGTCGCCATCGTATCATCGCATTCTCGCTATCGCGTTCTCGCATTCTCGCCATCGTATTTTCGCACTGTCGTCATCGTATTGTCGCATTCTCGTACTCTGGCGTTCTCGCATTCTCGCCCTCTGGATTTTAAAGCCACACACCTTGAAATGAAGTACATGTTAATCAATACATATAGATGCAATTTGAAAGTGTGCAAAATTTTCATTAAATCTATAGCCTAGTAAGCAAGTTATTTCTTATTTTTCAACCGGTAAATTACCGCTTTAAAACCGAAAGTAGGATTTCTAAACGTGTGCGTCCATTTCGACAAACGCGATTATTTTTAAGTTTTAAAGCTCAAAAAGACGGATTTCTACCTTGTAACCACCAGATATATTCTAATTGGCATGGATAAAATTAAATCTATAGCCTAGTTAGCAAGTGATTTATTTTTTTTCAAACAGTTCCGCTTTTAAAACCGAAAGTAGGATGTCTAGACGTATACGTCCATTTCGACAAACGCGATTATTTTTAAGTTTTAAAGCGCAAAAAAGACGGATTTCTACCTTGTAACCACCAGATATATTCTAATTGGCATAAATAAAATATGTTTCTTATTTTTACTTAAATTTACTATGCAAAATAAGGTGTGTGGCTTTAATGTGTAACCACGATGGCCCAAACGGTATTCCGTACTTAAATGTAATTAATTTATTAATAAATGTACCAATCATGACTTACGCAAATATTGAACATATACTTTTGTTGATGGATAATTACCAAATCAAAAAAGGATGACATATTTTGACTTACGTTAAAAATACGCCGCTAGATTTTGTTTTTGCTGAATGAGTGATTGATCGTTAACTTTGCATCTAAAGGACTCTTGCAAAAATCCAGGCAAAATAAAATATTGTATTCCAAGTGATTTTCCATTTTATTAATATTTAATATTATTTCATTTTTTAAGGTTTTTAAGTGCATCGATTTAATGAGATATATAAAAAAATACGAAAATCTTTGAAAAATTCCCTTTAATTCCTTCACCAAAATTTTATGTAAGTCGTTTATTAGTACATATTTACATATGTATTTTGACGTGGTAAAAAAAAATCTCGCTTACAAAACACCGAGATTGTGTTTCTGTAAACCGGCACACCTTACGCATAAGATTAGCCAAACATGGTTATGTTAATGTGTTGATATGGTAGCTTATTTTTCTGATTGATGTAGCTTTTAGAGCCCCAAAAATTCCCAAATGATGCATTTTATGCCACACTAGATTGCTGATTATGTATCGTATTTTGCTGACTGAAATAAATTTAAGAGCCGAATTCCCAAATGAGGCATGTTTGCAGTCATTCAATATGCAATAATTGTTTCATGTTTACTAATGTTAAATATCGTTATACAAATTCAATGGTGTCATAAAAATATAACATATTTAGAACAACATGAATTGTTGTTAATTTGTTTTATTTGAATTGATGGTACAGCGCTGAGAGATACAGTTTGTCCTAATTGATTTCTTGGTCGGTTAACGATCTGCAATTAGTTTAAGATAGAAGGCAGACCATCCGAATAATTACAGAGTACTCCAACGTGAAAAGTTTGTGTAGAACATTGGACGTAATCCTATAGTGTGTTGTTCCATATCGCTTAATGCGCAGAAAATATTGACCTTTTAAGTGCGAAACGTATTTAACATTATAGACTTTACATGCGATTATCATGTGCCGGAATCGACACACGTACGTGACCATCTCCCACGGGGCCATCTCGTTATGAATATTTAATCGCGTACAATACAGAGAAATTGACGTGACCCGTCTTCCATGTGGGAAGCAGAAGGGGAGAAACCCGTTTTAAAGCACGTGGACTTATATTTGTGACAAGGATCCATTGCACGAAGTGCACAATAATGCAACAAAACACAAAGACACAAGGTGCACCACACATACTCAAAAAAACACAAACATCAATATAGTCGGGTCCACGGCTTGGAACGGTCGTTGCAAAGCATTTACGATTTAGACCGGTTTTAAGGAGTCCAAACCCGAAAAGTTGTTGAAAAAACTATAATGACACGTAAACTAAAGCTGCTTTGTGTTTAGTCACAACCGTAATTAATTGTGTAGTTTTTGGATTTTTAAGTTATCAGTGTGACTCGAACTCAGACTTCGCCGGACCGAGTTAAAAACGTTTTATGCTTTTCGTCATATATTAATTCTTAACAAAATATATTGCAATATTCTTAATTTTGCAATAACTATGTTGTCATGCAATTTTAACAATACAGCGTTTGCCCAAATGGTGGTGCTATATGCATAAAACGTTATGCGATTAATTAAAAAACCTTGAGTGTTCCTGTTTGTCACACTCTTTTACCGTAAGGTATGATTGCTATGTTTTTAAGTTTAACATTACGTAAATGTATATCGAGGGCCACACTTAACTCAACACGGATAATAAGATTGTACGTTCGGTCAGTACGCTATTTACCAGTACTTTGACGAGATAAGGCGAGCCGATCACCCGTTGGTGTATGCCTTATCTCGTCAAAGGACATGAATGTTGTGTACTAACCGAATTAAAATTTGGGCCTGGCGCAATTTACCAATTAAGGCAATTATAATTTAATATTTTTTTTACCATCGTTGTAATAGAAGAAGTTTGAATGTAAAAACGGAACAAATAAACACTTTGAAATATAAATGAGGATATATTTTATTTTTTTCTAATGTAAGATTGTGTTACGTCACACGATCACAAAAATGACGCTCACTGCTGTTGAGGAAAAATCGTGTAACTGTTTTCGCGTCGTTGTCGCTTTAACTTACTATTTGATTATATTTATGTTTGTGTTTTCTTTGTTTTAACCTGTCGAACTTTAAACGAACGATTTGCTTATTGAAATGATGTTTAGAAATAATTAATACATGGTTCCAAGAACTAAAAAGCCAGAGTGGATGATCAAACTGTATAATTCAGCCCAGCTAGAATAAAAAATGATCACGATTTCAATAGCATTATTCTTCATGCATTAACCTCATTACATAAAATAAAACAGTTATAAAGTGATAACACATTTGTAAACAAGCATGGTAAAAATATGGTTTATGTGTGTTATTAACAGCTAGTACGTTTTCAAACTAGATGTCACAATAAGTTCCCTTTATGAGGACGATATTCAGCGTGCATCAGGTTTATAACACACTTATGCTTGAGCCTTCACCACTGCTATGAACTATCTATATTTTAAACATTGTTTTCTAGATATGGTTGCCTGGTTTGTTGGTTTCAAAAAATCACGGGGAGACTGAACATAACATTAAATTTGCCTTGCCAGTTGACACAAATATCAGTCGTTTGTTTCGTGTCGTTAATGAACTTTGTACCATTTTGGAAAGACAGATAACGTTAAAAGTTATAAATGGCGTGACTACATTAAATAAACATACTTGTAATTTTTAAGAATTAATATGTACATATATTTAAATATGTGCTCAAACTTTTAAAGTTTGCTTGACTTAGTACTTGGCTTTATCTGCAAAGATCTGTACATAATATATATGTTATATATTTTTGTCGAATAGTTTGTAAAAAAAACGATATTCTTCATTGAACGGAACGCTTAGCCCCGTTTAAATCATTAAAGTTGTATTTAGTTTCGTGTTAATGAATGTTTCGTCCAAAGGGCTATTCTTCTACAAACTTCACCAAATAGTTCGAATTTCCAATCAGGGTAAATGTTTTCTTGCAAGCGAAAGAAGTTTTGACGGTACACAATGAAAATTATTTGAAATTTCACATGTAAAAACCTCTTATGTCGTTGATGTTCTGGTACCATCTATTGTAAACCCTCGTTCTGTTTTGTATGTCATAGAAGTTTTTGACTCTTTTGAAAAAAAGTACGATCGTAAACACGCACTTTATATAAAATGAATATTGTATGGTAACGGAAGTTTCTCTCTTTATGATATATTTAGATGTGTAATTATTTGTATATTCTCTTATTATATTGTGGACCTAATGCAATCTAATTTTGATTGTTTCCAGGTGGGGGCGGCATGTCTCTTTAAAAACGATAAAGGCCTTATCTCGGTCCTGCTACAAAATAACTAGCACAATCTGTTCCCTTTATAAAATGACAAGTGAAAATCTTCGAACCTGACCTGACCTCGGATTGAAGTGGCGAACAGAATCAATGGAATCCTTCCTTCTGTCTGGTAGGTAACGTTTTGATTTATTTTAAAAAGACAGTCTTTCATAAAAGGCAATTGACAAAGAAATTGATATTGAGATTATATTGTTCGCTCTTAATATAATATACGGGAACCATGATGTCCAGTAACTCGACTACTCGGGTCGAAATGTGTGTGTGCTTTTCACAAGAAACCGCCAGACATATGTTGTGATCGTTTGGGCGTCTTGACATTGCGGCATTGTATAGTTTTATTTGCTCATTATCTGGACGAATGATAATAAACTGATCATGTGAATTAAATGTTTCATACCTGTGTTCAGTTCTTATGTTGGCTGATTTCTGCCGTATCGTATCTTGCGTGCTTGTGGGTTTGAAAGTCGCCAACCTTACACCAATTCAGAACGACACACATGGCGACAAATGTCGTACTTGTCGCATTTTTGCCATGTGTGTCATTCAAAAAGGGTATATTTGTCGTTCTTTGGTTTTTGCTTGTTAGTGACCATCTTCAAATCCGACAACACGCCATACTGACAAAACAGAACTCAGACACGATAAGTTCTTTAGTGTACATTCAAGGTTTTGCATGCATGTGTAAGTGAATGTATCATCATTTTTATTTTTATTGCCCTCGTGTTTTTGGAAGACCCCGGTCCTGATCTAATTCTGCTTGAACTCCACAGCATAATATTACGCGCAAATTAAAATAGTTCAGTTCAAATTAAACGTTAAGCATCAATTTAACTCAATTGTTTGATATTTATGTGTATTGAAATATATTTATATTTTGTGTTGCCACGTGGTTTTGGTAGAAATCAGTCAATTCTAGCACCCAAGCCCACACGTGTTCACGGAGTGTGGGGCGACCCCCGGTTGCCTTGATGAGAAGCGTATGTACCAAACACTGCTCTGTCCGGGAAACATCCAAATAATGGTTTTTTATTTGTATATCCGAATTCAATTGTATATGCGAATAGTACCCGATATTTTCTCCCCGCAGGTCTATTGGTGCTCGTCGTGAGTTTCGTCGTTGGCGACGGCTGCGCGGATATTGACCCGGTCAGTTGCCAGGCCAACCCAGCTATATGCCGCAACCCGGTGTTGGCGGTGCAAATTTGTCCCGTATCTTGCAACAAATGCCGTAAGTATCATAGTTATAACCTTTTGTCGATGATTAATTAAATTAAGCCGAAGGTGCCGCAGTTGCATATCGATGGTTTGTTGGTACTGTATGATAGGTTGAAAAATCAGATTATCTTTTACTTAGTATTCATTAACTGGTTGCTTAACACATGACTCGATTTTTATAAACGCTTGATTAAATATTTATTTTATTTTTGTTAAATGGTTTAATAGCAACGTGTAATTGAGACAATCACAGTTTGCAATCCCTGTGTACATATGTACCATATACATTTTTCTAACTTGTGTGTAAGTCACAAACAACACCCTGGATAGTTGCCAGTTTTATTCAGAAGAAATGTTGTTGTTTTTATTTGATACAGATAATATTGTGCTTTACTGTTATGTTAGTGTATGTTGTACGAACATACCGCACTACAGAAACCTAACTATGCTAATTTATACCGTAAAATGTCGTAAAAATATATCACGCACGTGATTTAACAATGATCGAATCTTTGCCAATCGTTTAAGGGTCGTACGCCTTTTAATCCGCCTGAGTTACTTAGGATCCAATTCGACTCCCTTACATAGACTTGACAAATACCTTAATGCATGAACATTTTAAAAACAATTCCGATGAATAGAAATTTCCGTAAAGAAATCGAGGCAACGCAGACACAATAACATCGCCACAAATTGCTATGATTCTAGCATTAGGCTCGTGAAACACGTGCACGAACACAACCGAACTTACATAGAGGAAACTATTAAATCGTGCAGTATATGATTATACAGTTGTATGGTTATATAGTTTTATGAGTATATAGTTGTATGATTATATAGTTTTATGATTATATAGTTTTCTGATTATATAGTTTTATGATTATATAGTTTTATAATTATATAGTTCACACGCTAGTATCAAGTTAATGTTGGCGAGATATTCCATATCAAACTATGTGTTCGAGATATCCCATATCAATATATGTGTTAGAGATATTCCATATCAAACTATATGTTCGAGATATTCCATATCAAACTATGTGTTCGAGATATTTCATATCAAACTATGTGTTCGAGATATTCCATATCAAACTATGTGTTCGAGATATTCCATCAAAATATGTGTTCGAGATATTCAATAGCAAACTATGTGTTCGAGATATTCCATATCAAACTATGTGTTCGAGACATTCAATATCAAACTATGTGTTCGAGATATTCCATATCAAACTATGTGTTAGAGATATTCAATATCAAACTATGTGTTCGAGATATTCCATATCAAACTATGTGTTCGAGATATTCCATATCAAACTATGTGTTCGAGATATTCCATATCACAATATGTGTTCGAGATATTCCATCAAACTATGTGTTCGAGATATTCCATATCAAACTATATGTTCGAGACATTCAATATAAAACTATGTGTTCGAGTTATTCTATATCAAACTATGTGTTGGAGATATTCAATATCAAACTATGTGTTCGAGATAGTCCATATCAAACTATGTGTTCGAGACATTCAATATCAAACTATGTGTTCGTGATATTCCATATCAAACTATGTGTTCGAGATATTCCATATCAAACTATGTGTTTGAGATATTCCATATCAAACTATGTGTTCGAGATATTCCATATCAAACTATGTGTTCGAGATATTCCATATCAAACTATGTGTTCGAGATATTCCATATCAAACTATGTGTTCGAGATATTCCATATCAAACTATGTGTTCGAGATATTCCATATCAAACTATGTGTTCGAGATATTCCATATCAAACTATGTGTTCGAGATATTCCATATCAAACTATGTGTTCGAGATATTCCATATCAAACTATGTGTTCGAGATATTCCATATCAAACTATGTGTTCGAGATATTCCATATCAAACTATGTGTTCGAGATATTCCATATCAAACTATGTGTTCGAGATATTCCATATCAAACTATGTGTTCGAGATATTCCATATCAAACTATGTGTTCGAGATATTCCATATCAAACTATGTGTTCGAGATATTCCATATCAAACTATGTGTTCGAGATATTCCATATCAAACTATGTGTTCGAGATATTCCATATCAAACTATGTGTTCGAGATATTCCATATCAAACTATGTGTTCGAGATATTCCATATCAAACTATGTGTTCGAGATATTCCATATCAAACTATGTGTTCGAGATATTCCATATCAAACTATGTGTTCGAGATATTCCATATCAAACTATGTGTTCGAGATATTCCATATCAAACTATGTGTTCGAGATATTCCATATCAAACTATGTGTTCGAGATATTCCATATCAAACTATGTGTTCGAGATATTCCATATCAAACTATGTGTTCGAGATATTCCATATCAAACTATGTGTTCGAGATATTCCATATCAAACTATGTGTTCGAGATATTCCATATCAAACTATGTGTTCGAGATATTCCATATCAAACTATGTGTTCGAGATATTCCATATCAAACTATGTGTTCGAGATATTCCATATCAAACTATGTGTTCGAGATATTCCATATCAAACTATGTGTTCGAGATATTCCATATCAAACTATGTGTTCGAGATATTCCATATCAAACTATGTGTTCGAGATATTCCATATCAAACTATGTGTTCGAGATATTCCATATCAAACTATGTGTTCGAGATATTCCATATCAAACTATGTGTTCGAGATATTCCATATCAAACTATGTGTTCGAGATATTCCATATCAAACTATGTGTTCGAGATATTCCATATCAAACTATGTGTTCGAGATATTCCATATCAAACTATGTGTTCGAGATATTCCATATCAAACTATGTGTTCGAGATATTCCATATCAAACTATGTGTTCGAGATATTCCATATCAAACTATGTGTTCGAGATATTCCATATCAAACTATGTGTTCGAGATATTCCATATCAAACTATGTGTTCGAGATATTCCATATCAAACTATGTGTTCGAGATATTCCATATCAAACTATGTGTTCGAGATATTCCATATCAAACTATGTGTTCGAGATATTCCATATCAAACTATGTGTTCGAGATATTCCATATCAAACTATGTGTTCGAGATATTCCATATCAAACTATGTGTTCGAGATATTCCATATCAAACTATGTGTTCGAGATATTCCATATCAAACTATGTGTTCGAGATATTCCATATCAAACTATGTGTTCGAGATATTCCATATCAAACTATGTGTTCGAGATATTCCATATCAAACTATGTGTTCGAGATATTCCATATCAAACTATGTGTTCGAGATATTCCATATCAAANTTTTTATCCCACTTTTACAGCGATTTCGGTTGATTATAGCCCCGTTGATTAAATTTCTGCTATAATACACCGCACGAAATGACGTCATATTTTCGACAAAATGACGTCATAAATCAAGCGAAAATAACAAGTTAAACTTATTTTGTTTAAATAAAAAGGTTTACTGAATGAAAGCGGGATAAATAGAATAATAGGTAAGTGTTGATTATGATCAGTTGTATCATGCTCGGCACGAAAACGAAAAAGCACTCGCCAAGGCTCGTGCTTTTTGTTTTCTAAGCCTCGCATGATAAACCTGATCTATAATCAACACTAACCTATTATTCTCTATGTTCTTGACTATAAACAGTAGTACTTCGTTTCACTGCCACAAAGAACATGTAAACTAGCGGAAAACTCTGTGTTTTCTGATTTTGAATAACAACTAAAAACACGCTTCTCTTGGATAAAACCTCATAAACTGTTTAAGGTAAACATATTTATCGGTTACTTCTTGTAGTTAGAACACGTTTTCCACGTATTTATTTAAATAATACGTGTAATGTCAGTTAATAAGCATGTATCGAATAAACAAACTTCATTACGGAAATTAATGTATTTAATGGAATAAATGGTATTTGATTGTATATTGTATATGTATATTGTTAATAATTTGTATATTGTTTATACTTCGGTCATATGTTTAAGACTCTACGTATTTTTCAAACAGCTACCACCGACAAAAGGTATGTTTCTTATTCTGTTTCAGCACAGTCTAGTTTACACACACTCTATTTTCACTCGGGCATACATGTTAAGCATTTAAAAACAGAAGCTAATATTGTATCAAACATATTTGAATTGGATTAAAACAGGAAACAAACACTATTAAATTATGCTCATTATATACAAAAGGTTCTTGATTTTTTAGACGACCAAAGATGCATTTCTCTATAACTGTTGTCAATAAAACATGCGTTCGTTTCTGGACCCGATTTGCTTTTTATTCCAGTCATTCATATTTGTATTGTGTGCGTATCTCTCGATTTTACTTATAACGCTATGCACAACATTATGCTTGAATGGTTTAAACATTCTAGTCATGGGAAATTCAGAAACCGAATTAATGTAACAATCACTGATAAGTACAGTCTTGAACAACTAATTAAATACGAACTGATTCTACGAAAAAGATGTTTTTCTTAAGTGCTTTACATTTATAAATGGAGCATATTTTCGCGAGTATTGTTTCTTTAATCATAAAATAGAAACCGTGGTAGTAAAAAAGAACAATTTACATTTAATTGTGAAACGAAGCAAAGAATTGCAAAACATGAAAGTACGAGATACACTACACAAATACGCAAATACCGGTTAAATAACTGACAAGTTGACAATTTGTGTGTTGTTTTTTTAATGCAAATAGTAATTGACCTACATAATTAAAAGGCTATAATGTGCACACATAATGTAAGGCAAAGGCAAATATATAAACATGCACGTTTATTAATACATCGTTTTGCACATGTATACAACTCTTGCTTTATTTATGTTCTTGTATCATATCTTTCGAACTATTATTCTGATTTAAGTGTCTGTTGCAGTGATATGTATTAAGTGTACTTAGTATTACTTTGTTTTCCTCTGTATAAGTGTTCTGTTGCAGGATAAATGTAATATAATTGAGCTGAGTGTTACCAATTGGTGGCAGTAACGTCCTTGTCTTGGCCTGCTGTAAAAAGACATGTTCAAATCTTCTGATCTGAGCGATTTAAGTTCGTTTGGAGTAGGAAACAGTGGCATGGAATAATATTATCTGCATGGAAAGTTACATTAAGACTAGATTAAAAAACAAACTGTACATAGAAAAATATATTGAGCTTTTATAGTTTGCTCTACATATACTATTAGCGAACCAAGATGATCCGGTACGAGACTTCTCTGGGCCGAAGATTGAGTACTTTATTGTTTGTGTGTATTACACGAAACTGTAAAGCAATAGCCCGACATACGTATCACGGGCAAGCATTGTGACCGATGTGGGCCTCTTGAAATTGAAGCATTTAATAGTAAGCTCATTGTCTGAACGAATGTTAATATACTGACCATGACACACAGTGAGAAAATGTTTTATATCAGTGTTTTGTTCTCATAGCTGATGATTTCTGTCGTGTCGTTCTTGCAAATTGTCGTGTTTGAAAGTCACTAAAAACGACAGCAAACCAGAAATATAAACGCCAGAACGACACAAAGGGCAACAGATATCATGCCTGTCTCAGTGGCGTCATTTGTGTATGGCGGGTATATTTGTCTTTCTTTCGTATTGACGTGTTGGTGACCATCTTCAAATCCGACAACACGCCATACCTATATAACAGTAATCACACTTTTTTGTGATTTAAAATTTTGATTGTTCTCGTGTTGTCTGAACACACCGGATAGGTGTGGTTTCCTCGTGGACTAAACAGCGTAATAATAAGTCAAAATAGTTCAGTAAAATAAATCGGTTATCATCAACTAAACTCAATTTCAAGACATTTATTTTTTATTGAAATACATTTATGTTGGTGAAGTCCCGTGTTGTTGGGGATAAGCAGTCCATACCAGCAACCAAACTCAAATGCGCTCACGAAGTGGTAAGCGGACTTTGTGAGAAGCGAATGTACCAATGTGGGCATCAGCAAAAACACTTTGTTCATTTGGATATTTGAACTGTACCCGATTATTTCTTCTTGCAGCCATTCTGAAGCCGGTCGTTAGGTTCCTCCTTGACAAAAGCTGCGTCGAAAGCAACCCGTTCGGTTGCCAGGCCAACCCAGCGATATGCGGAAATGAGATGTTGGCAGTGCAAGTGTGTCCAGTAACGTGCAATAGATGTCGTAAGTATATCAGCTATAGCCGTAGGTCGCTAAGTAATAAACTAATTAAGTTAAGCCGTGGTATCGCAGTCTCATATCGATGGTTAATACGTTATAACGGTTTGTTTTTTCAATCAGATTATCTTTTACAAATTGTTAATTTAATGGATGCTTTACACACGTCTCGTTTTTATTAACTCTCAATACTATATTTATTAATTATAAAAAAATGACACCTATTGCGTTGCTAGCGTTGAAATCAATAGTACAAGGTTACAATTTTCTTATTCAGATTATTATGTTATTTACTGTAAAACATTCAACTTGCATTGCATACTGGAATATAAACGTTTGTTTTATCAATGTTAATACCAGTTTAACTCTAAGTCTGAAAGCACTTTCATAGGCTGAAAGAAAAAATCTAGGTGCATGCAGACTAGCACATTTGTGAAACAATAACCATGAGTGTAATTAAACATGATTTTGCATCTTATTCACTACTAAGCTCGTTTGCACATTGATCACGTTCGGCGTATCTATATAGTTACAGTTATACCATTTAAAGATTAAAAAAACAAGGTAAATGATTTGGGAATAGATTGAGCGGAATATTTAACCGTTTTCCGCCGTTCAAAAACACACCAAACTGCACAAAACATGTAATAGTAACGTGACACAGTTGGCTACCTCTGTGAACGTCTGTGCAATATACCCATTCATGACTTCTGTGTGAGTCACACACAACACATATAGTGTTAAGCTCAGATAAAATAATCAGTATATGTTCATATATTTCAAGGCCTTACTTATTGTTAAAGGATGTTTTATCCAAGATGAATCACTTGGATTTGTGCAATAATATGCTATTTGCTCCCCTGAAATGTAAAGAGGACATTCGTGGGTAGGGTGTGAACACGTGTTGCATCATCTGCATATGCTGTGACAAATATTGACCGCATCAATGCTTTCTGAAATAAAAACAATACAATTACTTATCTTTAGTTTTGTGTCCCTTAGCATTCAATAACAACTCGGAATTTATCTTAACCAATTCTTAATAGACCTTAGTCGAGACTCACCTAATAGCTTAATACAACATTTTACAGGTACATGAACTTGGGTCACACGAATATTCGCATATTGACAACATATGTTATAGGTAACTGTTATTTGGATGACAATACATGTATTTGTTATATTGTAAATTTGTGGAAAACGCACTGTTTACTGATTTCCGATAAGCAACTATAAGCACGCTTCTTTACAATAAAATGTCAAACTTTTCTCGTTAATTTCATTTAGTTAGTGCACGTTTTTCGGGTATTTATTAACATCATATTTGTAATGTTAGTTGATACGAATGCATCGAACGAACCAACTTCTATACGGACACATTATATATTTAACGGAATCGATTTACCATATTTTTTAAACTTTAGCAAAATGTTCACGACCCTACGTTTTTTCCCCAACAGCTACCTCTGCGCCGACCACAGCAACTCCGACAACATGTATGTTTCTGATTCTGTTTCAGAATTGCCACATTAAAACAAAAATATATTCACATATGAATTCATGTATACTATAGGATTTCAAAACATACGATAATATTGTATGACGTTAATTGTTGCATTGGATAAGGAAAAAAGACATAAGTTGTGTTATAATACTCCGTATAGACTAAAGGTTTTAGGTTCTACAATTTTCTTAAACTATCTTTAATGTACATCTCTATAATCGTTATCAATAACGCACGTGTACGTTTCTGAACCCCAACTGCTTTGTCATGCCCGTTCCAAGGTGGTCTTTCATGATTGCATTTTGTGGGTATTTCTTGTTGTTCGATTTTGGCCATTGCTCACGTGCCCTAAATACGGGAACATTGACTGTTACTGTGTGTTTCTCTCCTAGTGATGTTTTTCATGATATTACAAATACAATAAAAAAAATAGCAGATTTTATATTGGCTAATAAATAATGATTTGAAATGTATTTTGATTCTGGCAAAATAGTGCATTTTAGTGAGAACTACTGTTATCCGACGTTCATTTTGCGCCGTTTTCTTTGTAAGAGTTATTAATAAAAATCATTTTTTTATTAAACAAATAAGGAAATAGCATGTTGGCGTATGTGTTATATACAGACAGGTGTTTGCATACTATAATACATGTGAAGTGAAAGTGGATATCTTTTTTGTTGCATTTACTACAGACATCTTTATTATGGTTTTGTCACTTGTATTTTTATTTATTATTTCAGCAACACCTGCACCAGGTAATTAAAACTATTTTAATTCATTTCTTTCAAATTAATTTGAGATGATACATTTTGAACATTATTTATTATTTTCTCGTAAAATGGTAGTTGGGCATACATTAAAATACATTTAGACAGACAGGTTGAGCAATTATGTGTATGAAAATAAGTATGCTTTAATGACGAAACAGGATAACATACAAGTATTGGATATATTCTACAAATGCCAGCAGTTAATGCAATTTTCAGTGTCAATGCTCAACCGCCGGACTCTTCATGTAATGCCGTCATAAACATTTGGTAAATATGTGCCTTTCATGATGGTACTTATCTCATCAAACAATGGCTTCATTAATAAAAATATGTGCATGGTCGTTGCTTGAAAGGACCTAATTGCAAATATTAATCCCGCAATAAATAGAAAATTCGATTACGGTAGAAGCAATCTCCTAATACTGTATATGATCCGTTTTGGTGGCCGTTTTGTTATTCAGATATCACCCAAAAAACGCTGTTGTTATTCTTTCTGGTCGTCCTTACAATCCGTCATGATATTGTCCATAGAGACTTCAGTGAACGAAATATTGTATTCGCAGTAAATGTAACACGTTTTAGGGTTATTCCTCAATAATGAAATACATGATTTGGCTATAAACTGAGTGGAATATTTAACTGTTGCCAGCCGTTCAAAAACTCATCAAACTGCAAAACACATGTTATAGTTATTAGAAATGGGCAGAGACACAGTTGGCTATCTCTGTGAACGTTTGTACAATATATCTATTCCTGACTTCTGTGTGAGTCACACACAACACATACAGTATTAATCTCGGCTAATAATAAATTGTCATACATATATTTCACAGCCTGACTTATTTTAAAAGGATGTTTTGTCCGAGATAAATCACTTGGATATATGCAATAATGTGCTGTTTGTTCCACTAAAATGTAAAGAGGACATTTGTGTGTACGGTGTGAACACGTGTTTCGTCATCTCCATATGCTGTGACAAATATAAGCCGCATCAATGCTTGCTCAAATGAAAAAATAATATATCTTTGGTTTTGTGTCCCGTGATTATATTTAGTATTCAAAAACAACTCTGAATTTATCTAAACCAGCACCTAGTAGGACTTAGTCGAAACTCACCTAATAGCTTAATAAAACATTTTACAGGTACATGAACTTGGGTCACACGAATATTCGCATATTGACAACATATTTGAGGCAACTGTAATTTCAATGACAACATTTGTACCTCATGTAAATTTCCGGAAAACGCACTGTTTACTGATTTCTGATAAGAAACCATACACACGCTTCTTTACAATAAAATGTCTAACTGTTCTCGTTAATTTTATTACGTTAGTGCACGTTTTTCAGGTATGAATTTACCTCATATTTGTAATGTCAGTTGATACGAATGCATCGAACGAACAAACTTCTATACGGACATATAATATATTTAGCGGAATCGATTGACCATATTTTGACACTCTGGCGAAATGTTCACGACTCTACGTATTTTTGCCAACAGCTACCCCTGCGCCGACCACATCAACTACTACAAAAGGTATGTTTCTGATTCTGTTTCAGCATCGTCACATTAAAACAACACTATGTTCACACACGAATATGATTTCAAAACATACGATAATATTGTATCACGTACATGGCTGCTTGGATGATGACAAAAGACATAAGTTGTGTTATAATGCTCCGTATAGACTAAATGTTTTAGGTTCTACAATTTTCTTAAACTATCATAAATGTAAATCTCTATAATCGTTATCAATAACGCACGTGTACGTTTCTGAACGACAACTGCTTTGTCATGCCCGTTCCAACGTTCTATTTCATGATTGCATGGTGTGGGTATTTCTTGTTGTTCGATTCAGCCATTGCTCACGTGCCCTAAATACGGGAACATTGACTGTTACTATGTGTTTCTCTCCTAGTGATGTTTTTCATTATACTACAAATACAATAAAATAGCAGATTTGTTATCGGCTAAACAATACTGATTAGAAATGTATTTTGATTCAGTCAAAATCTTGCATTTTAGTGACGACTATATTATACTGTTATCCGACGTTCGTTTTTGCGGCGTTTCCATTGTAAGAGTTATTATAAAATCAGTTTTTTGTCTTTTTTATAAAAAAAAGAAGCGAAAAGCATGTTGGCGTGTGTGTTATATACAGACAGGTGTGTGTATACTATATTACATAGTGTTACTATAAATAGAAACAAAATGACGTCACGAGCGGGCCGTTATTCGTATCTAGCGGGCCAATATAAATTATTAATTCCGATTTTTTATATCAGAAAAGAATCGGATCGCGCGACGTCAACTGAACAAAATGGCGTACACATTCAGTCTTATCCAACGGTGATTAATAAAATTAAAACAAAAATCAACGAAATAATAAAAAAATAATGATAATTAAACATAGCACACAATTGGAAATAATAAAAAAATATCGATTGCAATTGAAACTGCACTGAAGATAAGATTGATGACATTATTCGAGCTTTAAATTTAACAGGAAGTCAGGAGTCATCCAACATCAAAATTTAGTAAACAACACGCTTACCTCAGTAGCAACTTTAATCCAGTGCTCCAAGTTTCCAATTACACATTACAAACACACAATCCGAAATACGTTTTGGATTCATTCGATGCTTTTTAAAATAAATGTTTAACTGTTTAACCACAACGTCCGAATTGTTGTCATAAAAATCCAAAGAGTCTAGCTAAAATCGTCACATAAATGACGTCATACGAGATACGTCATAAATTTCCTAATCAGTTGAATAAAAATAAAAGTACGGAAAGCTGGTTCTGTATTAAATTTAAGTGAAGGAAACAAATAAAATGATATGTAATATAAACGAAAACACACGGCTGAGCTTGGCCGGCCGTCTATAATCGGCCCTAGCCGCATAATGGCCCTCGGGCCAAAGGCCCTCGGACCGTTTTGTCGGCAGCCGGGCCGATTATAGACGTCCGGCGCAGCTCAGCCGTGTGTTATTGTCTAAATAACACATGTGTAGTAGAAGTGGATCTTTGTAGCTCACCTGAGCACAACGTGCTTATGGTGAGCTTTTGGGATCGCCTTTTGTCCGTCGTCCGTCCGTCGTTTGTCGTCAATATTTTGCCTTGTGAACACTCTAGAGGCCATATTTCTTATCTGATCTTCATGAAACTTGGTCAGAAGATTTGTCGCAATGACACCTTGACCGAGTTCGAAACTAGGTCATGCTTGGTTAAAAACTAGGTCTCTACGTAAAAAAACAACAGAAAAACCTTGTGAACACTGTAGAAGTCACATTTGATGTCCAATCTTCATGAAACTTGGTCAATACTTTGGTTTTATTAATATTTCGGACGAGTTTGAAAATGGTCCAGATCGGTGGAAAAACATAGCCGCAAGGGGCGGGGCAGTTTTCTCTATATGTATGTTGTGAAAACATGTGAACACTCTAGAAGTCACATTTTTGGTCCAATCTTCATGAAATTTGGTCAGAACATTTATTTTCTGGACACGACGGTTGAGTTCGAAAATGGTTTGGGTCGGTAAAAAAAACATGGCCGCCAGGGGGATGTGATTTTCCTTATATTAAGATAGAAAAAAAGGCTTGTGAACACTCTAGAAGTCACATTTTGTGCCTAATCATTATGAAATTTGGTCAAAACATTAGTTTTGTAGATATCTCGGACGAGTTCGAAAATGGTCATGATCATTTGAAAAACACGGCCGCCAGTGGGCGGGGCAGTTTTCTCTATATGTATATTGTGAAAACATGTGAACACTCTACTTTCACTATTTTGAACGGTTTGCGACTCATTTTTTCAATTTTGAAAAGTTTGCTACTCATTTTTTCACGAAATGAGGGGGCTAAGGCCGCTTCACAAAGATGGGAAAAAGCTCTGGCATTAACATGTGACAGATGACATCCATGATAAAAATAATATATAAAGCAAATAAACGTAGCTGGTACATTTTCAGATTGGTCTTAATTACTTTTAATTGAAAATAAATAGATGCAGAATATTGTACAAACTGTCGAACTGGAAAACATCATCAAAGTTAACGGCTATGCCAGTGCAACGTGAAATTTTATAAATTTACTTGATGATTAGAATTATATATATTTAGAAATGAGGTGTTAAAATTACTGAAAAAAAAAGATTAATAAATGTCCATTACTGAATCTAAATATAAGGATTTATTCAAATCGGTTTAGGACTCAACATTTTTATATGCAAAGAGTCCCAGGAATTTTTGTTAAATGCGATCACTGATTTCTTGCTGGTGCAAAAGATTATACATTATACAACTCATTGTTTTTTTTTATTTTCCCAAGCTGCTCACACCACGAACCTGCAGTACCGTCTGCGTGATGGCCCAGGGAACAACGAGGGTCGTTTGGAGGTCTTATACGGAGGCGTTTGGGGAACTTTAGGCGTTTGCGATGATAACTTTAACAACAACGCTGCAAAAATTATCTGCAACACACTGGGTGTAACTTAGTAAGCTGTTGATATTTTTTTATTAATTCTCTCTTCGGAAGCCTTAGGCTTATTGAAACGCTCTTATCGAGTCTGTTTGCTGGGTTGGAACCAGTACTTGGTGTCTTTTGGAGAGATCTAAAGAAAGCTCCCATAGTGGGGATCAAACCCATGACCTCCTGGTCGTTAGTGGGTTAATTCTCTTACATGGCTATTAGAATAATGCAAATTTATCCACTTTTCGATTGACTGTTTTTTGATTGGCTCAGGATCAACAAAAATGTGTTCTGTTAACACATGAACAAATTATGCACATGGCATTTGATGATATTTATATTGTTGCAAAGTATTAAGGTCCGATTCGGTCTTCCTGGTTATACCTTGTTTAACCTCAATAATTGTTTGTTTGTATATTCTAAAAATGTCCTTATGTTATTTTAGAAATGTATGAGCCTCGTTCTCGGAAAATGGGTTTTAATGCATGTACCAAAAGTGCCGTCCCAGATTTGCCTTTGCAGTCAGCACAGGCTAATCATGGAGGACACTTTCCGCTTTTATGGAATTTTTTGTTTGAAGGAAATAGCTTCTTTGTGAAAATCCAGTGTAGGCAGAAAGTGTCGTCCCAGATAAGCTTGTTTCAACTGCACAGGTTAATCTGGAAAAACACTTAACGCATATGCATTAAGCCTCGTTTCGCCAAAGTGCTGCACCTATTTTATTTCATTACATTGTTTAAAGGCTCAGTTCTTGTGAGAATATTAATTATATTGCACAGCGTGAGGGCCATGGTTGGTCAATCGGGAAAATACGGTCCCGGAAGCGGTCAAATCTGGTTGGACGATGTGACGTGCTTCGGAAACGAGACTTCTATCGTTCAGTGCAAACACAACGACTTCGGGGTCAATGACTGTGACCACTCGGAGGACGTGGGGGTCGTCTGCGCTACAAGTACGCACAAGTTTGCACATATTCAACAATCCATTCTAGGCTTTTAGCATATGGCAAAATAAAATCTGATATTTACCAATATTTTGTAAAAAAATTGATATTTTTGAAACCCTAGATTTTCTATATTTAAAAAAAAAATTGTTCTAATACTTTTTCAAACTTAAGTCTTTCAAGTGTCTGAAAAAGATTTGTAACAAGTAATTTCAGAGCAACAGATAAGGTTTTCTTTATCGTTTTTACGATTTGTATTTGAGAGAAAACGAATTGAAATTAAAACTCAATCGTTCAGAAAACAATCATAAAATGGAAAAACGAATTGCAATAGATTCTTCGTCGTTGAAGTTGTACCGTTTTCCGCCGAACCGCGTTTAATTTGAATAAGTATATAGGGACCTTTAGAGCGGCCGCAATAATTTCAGCACGTTTATAAAGACACCGGTTGAGCCGATGTCAATATAAAAGTTACTTCCGTCTAAAAGGGACTGTCAACCACGAATGACGAAAGAAGAAAAGTTCTAAAATACCTATTTTTTTTTACAATTATTAGTTTATATTGATTACAATACATTTACACAGACAGGTTGAGCAATGATGTGTATGAAAATACGTATGCTTTGATGACGAAACAGCAAAACATACAAGTATAGGATATATTCTACAAATGCCAGCAGTTAATGCAATTTTCAGTGTCAATGCTCAACCGCAAGACTTTTCATGAAATGCCGTCATAAACATTTCGTAAATATGTGCCTTTCATGATGGTACTTATCCCATCAAACAATGGCTTCATTAGTAAAAATATGTGCATGGTGGTTGCTTGAAAGGAACTAATTGAAAATATAAATCCCGCAATAACAGAAATTGCGATTAGTCGCAATCCCCTGATATATGATCCGTTTTTGAGGCCGTTTTGTTATACAGACAGTCAGGGACTTTAAGAGCCAGCTGCCAGACATCATACAGGGATACCGCCTGGAGAACATCTTTTTTTTAAATACTTTAAACATAAATATAAAAGCGGTACCCCACTACTAAATACCAATGCTTAAATCATCTAAGCGGTACCCCACTACTAAATGTCAATGTTAAGATCATTCAAGCGGTACCCCCAGTACTAAATGTCAATGTTAAGATCATTCAAGCGGTACCCCCAGTACTAAATGTTAATGTTTATATCATTCAAGCGGTACCCCAGTACTAAATGCCAATGCTTAAATCATCTAAGCGGTGACCCAGTACTCAATGCCAATACTAAGATCTCCTAAGCGGTATCTTAGTACTTTATGACAATTCTTAGATCATCTAAGCGGTTCTGCACTACTCAATGCCAATACTTAGATCATCTAAGCGGTCATCTACTACTTAATGTCAATACTTATATCATCTAGGCGGTTCTCCACTACTTAATACCAATACTAAGATCATCTAAGCGGTACCCCAGTACTTTAAGCCAATACTTAGATCATCTAAGCGGTTCTCCACTACTTTATGCCAATACTCAGATCATCTAAGCGGTACCCCCAGTACTTTATGCCAATTCTTAGATCATCTAAGCGGTTCTCCACTACTTCATGCCGATACTTAGATCATCTTAGCGGTACCCCAATACTTTATGCCAATTCTTAGATCATCTAAGCGGTTCTCTACTACTTAATGCCTATACTTAGATCATCTAAGCGGTACCCCTGTACTTTATGCCAATTCTTAGATCATCTAAGCTGTTCTCCACTACTTTATGCCAATACTTAGATCATCTAAGCGGTTCTCCACTACTTAATGACAATACATGTACTAAGATCATCTAAGCGGTCATCCACTACTTAATGCCAATACTTAGATCATCTAAGCGATACCACAGTACTTTATGCCAATACTTAGATCATCTACGCGGTTCTCTACTACTTAATGTCAATACTTACATCTTTTAAGCGGTACCCCAGTACTCAACTTATGCGATCACTCGTGAATAAAATCGAAAATCAATCGAAAACAACAAATATCCGGTATACATGATACCATGTGCTGTCATTTACCACGTTGTATTTACCACGAAGGAATACATCCATACTTTGTGATTTGAATCTTTGATTGACGAGTAGGAACTGGTCAATTTGTCAGAATAACAAATGCTTGATTCTGACGTTTTCAATCAATCTTGAGAAATGACTTGGTCTTACTTAAGCGATTAATGTAAATTTTAATTACTTCGTACGTTCTTCAAACACTGAACCGTTTCATACATTACCTACGTTTTTTATACGGAGATAACACCATTTTTAGAAAAAGAGTATTTGAGGAAATCGCAATAAATCGTATTTCGAAATTATAGATTGCGTGGATAAGGTGGATTGCCATCAGTACGGTTCAGATGCCTGTTCCAAGCAGTTTGAGGCATGGTCGCGTGATAACTGTCCAAAGCTCTGTGGATATTGCACAGGTATGTGATATGATAATTGACAAAGACACTGTGGATATTTCTGAGGAACGTGATATGGGAAATGCCAACAACACTGCGGATATATACCAAGGTAAGTGATACAATAACTTACCAAGACACTGTGGCCATTGCCAAGATAAGTGACCAAGACACTATGCATATTGCCAAAGTAAGTGAAATAATACCTGACTAAGACACTGTGGATATTGCCAAGGTAAGTGAAAAAATAAGTGACTAAGGCACAGTGGATTATGCCCAGTTTAAGTGATATAATAATTGACCAAGACTATCTTTATATGTGAATGCACCGCGACACCAATTACTTTCTGGCTAACACATGCACGATATTAATCTCGGTGTGGAAAAAAGCGGTGCAATATAATGCATATGCGTAAAGTGTCGTCACAGATTAGCCTGTGCAGTTCGCAAAGGCTGATCAGGGACGACATTTTCCACTTAAACTGCATTTCCGTTTAGCAGAGGCTTCCTTTAAACGAAAAAAGAGCCGGCTGCCAGACATCATACAGGGATACAGAATGGAGAACATCTTTTTTGAAGAATACTTTAAACATAAACATTACATGAGTACAGTTATCACATGGTACATGCAAATGTATATGGTTTGTTGTATTAAATATATGATTTTGTACACAATGCATACAATGTATAGTTCGGCAGTATGCCTACTCTTGGTAATCTGTAACTCTCTGAAAAGCGGACGATCAGGCCGCTCCCCAGACCGTCCGGTTTACAGAGAGTCTACTGTAGTCAGACATTACCCAAAAAGCGCTGTTATTCCCTCTGTTCGCCCTTACAATCCGTAATGATATTGTCCATAGACTCTTTAGTGAACGAAATATTGTACCCAAAATAAATGTAACACGTTTAAGGTTTATTTCTCAATAATTTCAATATCGGACAACAAAACAAACGGACAGACGTAATTATCAGTATGCACGATGGTTTGTTTCTTAATTATCACAATAAACATGTGTAAGGGTGAATCGTGTCGTTTATTTTGTCTTTATTTGACACCTCTACCAAATAGGTTACCTATTGCCAAATAAAGAGAGATTAATGTTAAAATGTACCAAGGCCTACATAGAGTTCTGTATCTTTTATAAAACACATTCCAGCTGCTCAAGAAAAACACGACAATCCGTTGTCAGACACAAGTTATATGTAATCCACGTAGCATGAAGTGTGAATAAGCAAACATTATGTAGCATACTTTTAACCACTCGTTACATAATTCAAATTAATTGTGTGTGTTTTTAACTTAACGACCTGCAGAATACATTTTGTGTATGGAATGATATACTGAAAATATCCGATAGTCTCGTTTAACTTCTTCCGTGTTATTTACATGAAAGAACAATAAATGTAAATTACTTGCGGTAGCTTAATTTTAAAGGGACATGTTCGCACTTGTTTTGGCATATTTTGAAGTTTGTCATTAAATGCTCTTAATTGATAAAAATAAACATCAGAACTAAAGAGCTCCAATATAAAAACAAGAATAAAAATAAAAAATGAAAAAAAAAGAGAAAAAAATTTACCACACCAGGGCTCGAACCACTGACCCATGGAGTAAAAGCCAAGCGGCGAAACCACTCAGCCATCCGTCTACACGTCTGTGTGTGTGTGTAATTCAAACTTTATTTTCGGGTCGTCATTGAAAATATTTAAAAGTCTTTCTATCCACGTGTTGATACAAAATATAACGATAACACAAGAAATCGATTTTTTGTAATCGTTTCGCGTTTGAGACGCTTTATAATTTTATCAATTTCTAACGATGATTTGTCGTAAACGAAAGTGTATATTCAATCTAAGTCTGCGGCATAAGTGTTATTTGGCACACTGTTGTCCATGTTCGTTTATTTCAAAAAAGTTGAAAAATTCTCATTTTGATAAACTGTGAACAAGTCCCTTTAAATCGTTACGTTGTTAAGATTTACAGCAGGGCAGTTATTAATAGCAACCTGTATTCACAATATTTGTATAAAATAATGTTACAAGGTTTTGACTATGTTATATACCCGTTGATACATGGCGCCGGTACACTCCATGGGGATAATCCAGTCAGTGATGGTAATCAATTGCATTTTAACATGACAAATCTCCAAAAAACTTCGATAATTACCGGAGTCAGACTGTTCTGTGATGCGGACCTCTTGGCCATACAGCTGCAGTACAACAATATATGGGCACGAATGTACGGGGCAAATCAAGACTGCCTTGACAGGTTTCCTATTCTCCACTCTCTTTCCTACGAGTTTGATTCAACGGAGTGGTTAAATGGAGCCGATGTAAGCGTCATTCATGGTGGCTTTCCGAGGGCGCTCACACTGCATACGAATAAACGACAGCTACCTACGTGTGCCGACCACAGCACCCCACTGTACAGAGAGTGGGGCGACAGACTGCTGGGGATTGCGGGCTGGTCTGGTTGTTGGTTGGACAAGCTTCAGTTTATCTGGTCTGAATAATGCTCGATATAACTTCATGATATTTGTTAAATGTAGTTCAATGCGCATGAATTCGTATGCTCTGATTATGTGGATATTGAACAGTTATATGTATCATTGATTTTAGTTCATTATATTAAATATGAACATTAAAACGCGTGTTTTTAAATGCCTGCCCAATTAAATGCTAAATTATCGCTCATGTTTACAGTAAGATTTACGACATTTGCATGTTTTAATGTGTGTAATTACATGGTTAAATGCGCCAGTAAATGACTTAACCCGCGATTTTGAATCATGTTTTGATAATTGTCAAGTATATCCAAGTAATTCCGTCTGCTTAATCCTACATGTAAATATGTAACTACGGTTTTGATTGATCACGTAATAGAATATCCGCTGGCTGTGATAAATAAGGGTGAGAGAACAGACAGCAGTCAATTTAGACAACGTCTCTTTTTGTGAAGAAATAATGTTTCTCAAATGTTGAGGAAAAAGTCCGAACGCAGGTAAACAAGCAATCAAGCATGTAATAAAGCAAGCAATCAAAGCAAGCAATAAAACAAGCATGCAATCAAAGCAATCAAGTAAGTCATCAAGCAAGCAATTAAGCAATCAATCAATCGAACAAGCAATCAAGTAAGCAATCAAGCAGTCAATCAAGCAGGCAATCAAGCAATCAAACAAGTGAAAACCAAGAAACTGTGTATCGTACGCACAATAAATCAAGCTTAATAACATGGAACTGTTTGTTGTTTTTTTTTCATTGTGCAATTCCATTTTAAGAGTTCAAATGACTCATACGCCTTTTAATCAAAATCATAAGCTTGTATATAATGATTATCATGACATTAATATTATATTCTATGGGTACCAGTTTCCGATGGATATGGTGTTCGCCTAACGACCAGAGGGCTATAAGCTCTTTTATTATTCTTATTAAGACACCATTAACTGGTTCTACGAAGAACACAGACTCGAGGGTGTTTCAATACGCCCCAGGCTTTCGATGCATTCGAGCTAAAGTAAATAAGTGCAACTTATATGGGAACAAGTCAAGCATTAAGTAAAATGTCTTTATGAGCAATGTCGAAATAGATATAAATCAATCGCCATAACATTGGAACTAAACAACACATTTTTATTATGAACACCGATAAAAAAGAATTTAAGAAAGTGTGATTTACAGCTTCATCACAGCCATGGCATTTATTATTATATTCCTATAATCATAGGAAAAGTGGGCGCAATGAATGTCTTCAAAGCAATGGTATTTGTCCCGATTCATATTTCGGTACTCATCATTCTCAGTCTATAAATCTGCATAATCATTGAATCGTTTGAGGAAGCATACACCAATTTGAAACTTGAAACCTTGGAAAATCTGTAAAATGCAAAACCCAATCGATATATAAATATTTTGCAGTTATATTCTCGTATAAACTTATAAACATGATCTGATTACATAGACTGCACATTTTAATTTCATATATGACATTATGCTATAAAATTTCAAAATTGTGAAAAATATTTTTAATATGTCTTAATAATAAAAATACTTCAAATAACAAAATAGTAAATTTTGAAAATGATGAATATTCATGAAAAATTTACCGGATATTGTTTTTTGGCAACTCTTTAAAAGAAATCCTTAGCATCTTTAAATCTTTATATTTATCTGTAGAAAGTTTATATACTTCGTTCGTATATGATATTTACTAAGAAACATAGAAGATATAGATATATGGGTAATCTGTAAAAAGGCCCCTTTAAAAGCGAAAGCACTGTGCATTGATTTCTGCACGAAGAAAAGCGCCGCCTGTTAAATATGTTCTGCAGTTCAGACCTTGCCAAAAATTCCAAATTACAATTTGATCTCTCTTGCTGATTTTTATCTTTGACTGATTCGTATAAATTGTAAAATAGTATGTATTTGTAGTCTAAAATCGTCAAGGGCTATCGATCAGTATCCAACGTTTAATATAAACCAATGCGTTAAAAAATGTTGAATTTGTAAATTGACCTATGCAATTTGGACCATGTTATAATTAGTGAAGCAGCAAAGAAGATAGCAGTTTGTAGTAAACAACTGTTTCAATGTACAGTAAGGCATTTCGAAAAAAAGAAAGTGTATCTACATTATAACAGGAAGCAAAATAGAACCAATAATATAATGTGTTTTTGCAATGTGGAATGTTGAAAGTTCTAACAAGCAAAGATGCAATCTGAAAGTTGAAAGTTTAGTTTAGTTTAAACCTATTTATTTTAGCTCGATTGCATCAAAAGCCGTAGGTTTATATAAACGCACTCGAGTCCGTTTCCTGGGACTAGATCCAGTACTTGGTGTCTTTGGGGGAGATCAAATGAACGCGTAACCTCCCAATCGCTAGGCGGACACCATATCCACTACGCCACGGCGACCAAAGTTAGAAGTTTGCATGTAATCAAGCATGATGCATGTTTGGCAGAAATTGATATAAATTTAAAGTTCTTAAAAAGCGATACCGAGCTATAATAACAAATATGTCTTTTAATAAGCCACAATAAATTGTGCGTGCATACAATGTTAAGAAACACTAAAAAACGTACGCTTAACAGGTGCACTATCAAGACTGGTGTATTATATAAAAATGCTACAAACATTACATTTTTACATTCAAATGCGTATATCTGCGCAAAGCGCGTGTGTAAAAGATAAGATGCTTTTATAATAAAGAACTCTACAGAACGAACTTAAATATCCGATGCTTTACTCGGATCAGTGGTAGCCCTTTTCGAGACGGATTCGCCATTCTTACAAACGACATCAACGCCAGCAACACGTTATATATTTTATTACCGGTATAGTATGTTCACGTGTAGCTAGCTAGTATCAAAGTAAAAAGACATGCACAAACTTCACAAATATTGTCATGAACGGGAAATGGATTGGTGGCCTGTATTTAAATATGGATTAATTATTGGTGGTTTCAAATCTAGTTTGTATAATCGGCATGTTTCACGTTTTGTTTTTGATGAAACCATTGAACGTCTTATCTACTCTTACGGGATTCTAATCCCACATCAAAAACATAATGCGCTAAACTTGTGACCACGTGTACTGCTATAATGTATAATTATAACGCTACTTCTTTTAAAAGGGTAATACAGCTATTGTTTGATATAATTAGTATTTATGTCAATAATGAGCTATCTTGATTAAGTGCATAATAATGTATGTACCATTAATATGTGCATAGCTCTGTGGATAGGCAATTCAAACTCTAAAAGAGTAACGAGAGACGATTGACCAGTTCTAAAATTATTAAAGTGTTATAAACATCATAAAACATTCACTTCTGTTAGAAAAAGATCACTAAGGAAATTCGATTTAAATGTGATCGATCGATGCGACCTTATTGTCTGTAACCGGCGCCTGGTGTTCCGTTTAATGCCGATAAAACCATCTCTCGATCCTCATGTAATATACACACACGACTTAGTACACAATCAGCTTTTTGGAAATTTGGGTGATAAGGCAAACAAATCGTTTCTTTTTTCCACTAAACCGACCGACAATATTTTTGTGTGCCGACTTTTTTTGTTTGTGACATGTTATTTTTTCGATCATTTTTTCTAATTTGAAAATCTTCGTCTAATTAAAGTGACAGTTCGCTTAATAGATCGTTGTTTTGCATATAAATCGTATAGTGAGAAATAAACTTTACATAAATTCATTGAAATATATTTTTATCGAGGTTGACATCGAAAACATGGTCAAAATCGGTTTTGAATCGATAAAATAATATATAAATGATCATATATACATGCAATAGGCGATAAGTAATTAAGCCGACCTACCTTCCATATTATGTTTGATGTTAGTGAAAACTGCTTATTGATTTTGGCTAGGCTGTCAAGATGGGTTTTGACCTAGATGTATTGAGATATTTGTTTAGGGGTCGTAAACAATGCCCAGCAGAACAGAGCAAAGTTTCTAATTTGAGGGAATGCAAATTAACAACAATGTGTTTTGTCCAACAATAACTGTTGCATACACATGGGAATAAACATTTGCATCATTATTTATGTAAGTCGTTAAATAAAGCTATGAATACATGCTCGACAAAAGCCCCGTACTGAAGATAATAGTAAGCATTATTAGACATTGCGTTTCATGAACAGGATGGTGAATTCTTTCACATCATTATATTACCATTTTATTATACCAACATAAGCGCTCTAAAAATAGCAATTACAAGGCTAAAATTCACTGTGCCCATGTTAAACAAAACGTATACATGCAAGTTGAGCTCGCGTTCACGCTTACTTGCGAATTATTTATACTCGTGCCTGCTTAATTCTTCAGTAGAAGCTGTCCATTTTATGATATTTAACATATTTACTTAAATAAAATAAACTTTGAAAATTATTAAGAGACAGTTATCCAAAACACGTTTATGTTAGTTTCATAAAGTGAGCAAAATGAGCTTTTGAATGACTACTCATTCGTATAGAAGATCGCTTCATTTAAATCAAATATTCTTTTACAAGTTTATGTAAACGTTTGTCTCCTGGAGTAACTTACTTTTAGGCTTCTTAATGAGAAAACATCGGGCAGTATGCGATCGTTCCCGGTATGATATTTTAAGTTTTGAGACAATGTAAACGTGCTTTGGGTCTAATAAAGAATCGTTGGTGCGAGATGTTTTATAGTGGCGACCGAACAATCTGGGTTGACGTAACCGATCATTTGGCCATCATGTATTATTTAAGTGCAAAACTGAGGTGTTTTTTTTTCAACGCCATTTGTTTTGTTTTTTTGTTTCGCCAAACATGATTGTATTATATTCAGCATTCTGAATAAAAGAGGTTTCATTTTGATATTTGAATAAGGACTTTATTGTTTTTTAAGTACTTCGAATGCAGCGTTTTATCGAAGCATCTTAAATCGAAGTTAAATCATGATTCCTTAAAAAGCAATAAGCATATGTCACACTACATTGTGGTTATGGTATCTTGTTTTGTTGGTTGAGAAAGCTATAAAACCCTTAAAAGCTTTTAACGTCCCAAATGATGGAATTTTTGTCGCATTAGAATGTTGATATGGTATCATATTTTGCTGTTTGAAAGACCGTTAGAAGCGCCAAATTCTCAAAGGATGCATGTGTGTAATAATCCAAAGCGCAATCATTGTTTTATTTCGATTGCTTGGAGATCATGTTAGATATTGTGATATCAATTTGATGATGTCATAACAAATACATCATATTTAGAACACCGTGAATTGTTGTGAACTTATTTTAGTTGAATCGATGGCATAGCGCTGAGATATCTGATGTTTGGTAAACGATCTGCAATTAGTTTAAGCAAGAAGGCAGACGAACCGAATAATTACAGAGTATTCCCAAATGAAAGGTTTTTGCTGTATACGTGAAGACCATAATGGACCAAATCATAAAGAGTATTGTTCCATGGCAATTAATGCGCAGAAAATTTTGAACTTTTTAGTGCGAAATGTATTTAACAGTATCAATTGTATATGAGATTATTATGTGATGGAATCGACACATTGACGTTACCAACTCCCACGTGGCCATCACTTTACGAATATATTGCAGTCAATTCGGAGAAAATGACGTGACCATCTCCCATGTGGCAATCTCCGTATGGATATTTTTTGTTTGATTGCGGTAGATACAGAGATTGCTACAAGTTATGCTCGCGGTCTCCAAATCTTTTGCGGTCAAGTTCTTAAAGAATGCAAGGAACTTATCGAATACAGATATATATATATTGAGTGCGGTTTAGTTAAATCTAAACAACGAGCCATAGGGAGTGTTAAGGTGTTCACATGTTGTTTAAGTGCTTGTGTAAACCGCCGGAATGTACTTGTTGTTTTATATATAAGAAACACCAGTCCACCGTGACATACAAATAGATATTTGGTCCTAAATTAGTTTGAGTTCGTTGAAAAATGAAAACAAGTACTGATATAATTGTAACGTTTCACAACTGATTCGTGCAAGGATGTAAGAAAACATAGATTACAAAATACAAATGACCAGTTGCACTTTTATTCGTGCAGCAACAATCGTGTTTCACATAAGGCCCGAACAAAATGTTTGTTTCACTAACGCGACCCACCGTATGTTTTTGCTCCAACCCTTAACATTTTCCATTTCAAGTTTTGTCCTGTTCATGTTCACATTCATAATTCTTGCTAGTGACTATTTGGTTCGACCGTAGTTTAATCATGTGTCCTTAATAAATGTCACATAAAAGCAATACACACTATATTGTTGATAAAGTATCTTATTTTGCTTTTGATGTAGCTTTACGAGCACCGAATTTCCAAAATGATGCATGTTATGTCACACTAGATGGTTGATAAGGGTATCTTATTTTGCTGGTTGATATAGCTCTAAGATCACCAAATTTGCAAATAATTAATTTTCTAGTAATACAATATGCAATTATTGTTTTATTCCGATCGTTTTGAGCTCATATAATACATCGTGATACCAATTTGATGATGTCAAAACAAATATAGCATATTTAGAACACCCTGGATTGTTGTTTACTTGTTTTAGTTGAATCTCTGATATAGCGCTTGATATTAATATTCGGTTTACGATCTGCAATTATTTAACGCTAGAAGGCAGATAAGCCGAATAATTACAGATTATTCCCAAGTGAAAGGTTTGTGTTGATTATGTGCAGGCCATAATGGACGTAATCTTTAAGTGTAGTTACAGATCAATTTATACGCAGGCCACATTTAACCTTTTACTGCGAAATTTATAGAACAGTATCGATTGTTCTTGCGATTATCATGTGATGGAATCGAGACATTGACGTGACAATGTTCCACTTGGCTTTATGATTATGAACATGTTGATTGCGGTAAATACAGAGAAATTGACGTGATTATCTCCCACGTGACATCTCATTATGAATATGTTGTGTTTAATTGCGGTCAATACAGAGAATGCTATAAGTTATGCACGCGGTCTCGCAAACGTTTGATGTCCAGTTCATAGAGAATACATGGAAAGTGTCGAATACAGGTAGCTTTATTGAGCGTGATTAGGTGAACCTTAACAACGAGCCTTTGGGGAGTGGTAAGGGTGTTTGTGCCGAGCATTTTAACTGTATTTGACTCTTACCTGATATTCTATTTACCTCACCATTGTTCTGTCTTCAATTCGAAAGTAATCAAAATAAAATGACTAATAATAACAACGAAACACCAAAGGACGTCACGTATAATTACGCCACTATTCGGAGCGTGTTATGTGTATTGCAACATTGTTTAAAACAGGGAAGTTTATCATATGTGGTATTTTGCAGGGTTGATTATAGGAGGATATGTGTATTCTAAGTTGTCAGCTTAATAATGCCATGTGATGATCTTTATAGTAATTTTACTGCTCTTGCAAAGGTGTCGACCTTTGAAATTCGTTTCAACGTGATTTGGATTAAGACGTTTATGTAAATCAATGAAACATAAAATTTTGTAAACCTAATTATGCCGTAGAAGTACTTTTTAACGGTTATTATTTATTATTATTCCTTTAAGCGTAGTTTACACATCAAAAACAAGTAACCTATTAGCCATGATGGCTAAGTAAATTGTGTAAAAATATGTACATTTAACTTTTATCAATTCAAATCAACCATCTTTTAAATGCCTTTTGTAAATGGAATTTAGTTGTGCATAGATTCCAAAAGTGACTGTTGTTCGCCATTACTAAGCGAACTTTTTTAAATTTTGACGACCATATTGAAATCCAATTTACATATTCAAATATTGACTCATGAAATTAAAACACATGTCATTAATTCCAAAATATATGTTGTTTACCATGATAGATGATAATGTCATGTTTTGCTACAGAGTGGCATAGTAAGTTAGATAACATTTTGCACATAAAACATATATGTTTTTGTTAACTGTGGTAAGTGGCATTTTTAATTTAAAGGAATGGGGCAATCAAAGATCTGTTGACCCTTTTTTAATTATCTATATAATGCATTTATTGTCATATTAAAAACATAAGATTCCGCATAATATTGTCCTGTTTAATGTGATTACATAAGGGGAAAATAAAACAATGTTACTGCAAAAGGACATTGTGTTTAAGTCACTTACATCAGATTCTCGTTCAATATTTAACCCTATCCGCAATTACATCATTTCACACAATGAACATTTATTTATATAAATGTAGGTTGTTGTTTTGTTTTTTTGTTTTTTTTTTCAAAACATTTTATTTCGAGATTGCAACAAATACATATACAATTATGAACAAAATAACACAAGCATGTAATGCAATCAGAAATGAACAAACTAACATATGCAACACATCTAAGGTGAGCTAACTAATGCATGTAATTTTGTGCTGAACAAAACATTAAGGAATATAGAAGAAAAAAGAGACGTTTTCGAGTATGTTTAGATCAACATTGATGTATTAATTTTACTATCAGATGAAAAAGGCATACTTACAAACATTACTAGGTGTTTATAAGTATATAGACATTTTTCAGTTAGTAAAGACAAACAATGCTGTATAAAGTGTAACAACAGATGAAAAGGCATAGCGAAACAATTCTAGGTGTCAGTAATTACATAATAATGTAATATTTTCAATAATGAAATAATTATTTTATCATGCAATTTTTTACAATACAGCGGTTGCATAAATGGTGGTGCTATATGCATAAAATATTATGCGATTAATTAAAAAATCTTGAGTGCTCCTGTTTGTCCCACTCTTTTACCGTAAGGTATGATTGCTACGTTTTTAAGTTTAACATTTCGTGAATGTATGTCGTGGACCACACTTAACTCAACACGGATACTAGGATTGTACGTTCTGTCACTACGCAATTTACAAGTACTGTGACGAGTTTCGGCGAGCCGATCACGTTTTTGTTTGTCTTATCTCGTCAAAGAATGTTGTGTACTGACCGAATAAAACTTAGGGCCTGGTGCAATTTATCAATTAAGGCAATGATTATGTTATTGTTGTTTTACCATCTTTGTATTAGAAGGAGTTTGGATGTAAGAACGGAACAAATATACAACTTAAAATATTCATGAGGATATATGTAAAATAAAATCTATTGTAAGATTGTGTTATATTTTCATGAGTGGTCATAGAAAACATACTTTCGCGTGTGGCGGAAAATAACAAATGCTCTTGTTTGCTCATAATCTAAGAGAAGTTATCAAATGCATAAAATTCGATTGAACGTCATAATATTGTGTGTTCTTTATCGTCTTAAATATGGCGGCACACGATTTCAAAAATGACGTTTACTGCTGTTGTGGAAAAATCGTACAATTGTTTTCGCGTCGTTGTCGCTTTCATTAAGTTTGATTTCATTTTTTAGTTTTTGCTTTTCTATTGTTTAACATGTCGAACTTTACATAAACAATTTGCTTATTTAAATAATGTAAAGAAATAATTAAAACATTGTTCCTAAAACTTAAAACCTAGCCAGAGTGAGATGATCGAACTGTATAATTTCAGTCCAGCTAGCTAGAGTAAAATGATCACGATATCAATAGCATAACATAAAATTAAACAGTTATAAAGCGTATACACATTTGTAAACAAAGCTGGTTAAAAAAATGTAGTTTATGAGTGTTATCAATAGCTAGTAAGTTTTCAAAGTAGATGTCACAATAGGTTTCCTTTTGGAAGTCGATATTCCTTGTGCATCGAGTGTATACCACTGCCATGAACTATGTTTTAAAATATGGTTAAACTATGTTTGCTTGATATGGATGCCTGGTTTGTTAGTTTCAAAACATCACGGGGACACTGAACATAACATTAAATTTGCGTTGCATTTGACACAAATATCAGTTGTTTGTTTCGTGTCGAAAATGTACTCGTACCATTTTGGAAAGACAAATAACGGTTAAAGTTATGAATTGTCTTGACTGCATTAAATAAACATACTTGTAATTTTTAAGAATTAATATGTACAAATATTTAAATATATATACATATTTATATATATTTATTTACTTATTTGTGTTGAATGGTTTGTAAAAAAAATTATTGAACGTAACTTTCCCAGGCGTTAAGCACCGTTTAAATTATATTAGTTTTATTTAGTTTTGTGTGAATGAATGTTTTGTCCTATGAGCTTTTTGTCTCCAAACGTCACCGAATAGTTTGAATTTCCAAACAGGGTAAAACATTTCTTGAACGCGAATGAAGTTTCGACGGTAAACAATGAAAATTTTAACTTTCACGTGTAAAAACTCTTACTTCGTTGATGTTCTGGTACCATCTATTTTAAACCCTCGTTCTGTTTTGTATGTCATAGAAGTTTTTGACTCTTCTGAAAAAAAGTTCGATCGTAACCACGCACTTTATTTAAATAAATATTGCGTGGTAACGGAAGTTACTCTCTTCATGTTATGTTTAGATGTGTAATTATTTGTATATTCTCTTATTATATTGTGGACCTAATGCAATCTTATTTTGATTGTTTCCAGGTGGGGCGGCATGTCTCATTAAAAACGATAAAGGCCTTATCTCGGCCTTGCTACAAAATAACTAGCACAATCTGTTCCCTTTATAAAATGACAAGTGAAAATCTTCCAACCTGACCTGATCTCGGATTGAAGTGGCGAACAGGAGCAATGGAATCCTTCCTTCTGTCTGGTAGGTTACGTTCTGATTGAATTAAAAAAGACAGTCTTTTAAAAAAGACAATTGACAAAGAATTTGATATTAAGATTAAATTGTTCGCTCTGAATATAATAAACGGGATTCATGATGTTCATTAACTCGACTACTCGGGTCGAAATGTGTGCGTGCTTTTGACAAGAAACTGCCAGACATACGTGTCGCGAGCATACGTTGCGATCGTTTGGGCGTCTTGACATCGAAACATTGTATAGTTTTTTATTGTTAATTGTCTGGACGAATGATCATATACTAATCATGGCATTCGGTGAATTCAATTGTTCATATCTGTGTTCAGTTCTTATGTTGGCTGATTTCTGCCGTATAGTTCTTGTGTGTTTGCGGGTTTTAAAGTCGCCAACACAACCAGTCAGAACGACATATACGGCGAAAAATGTCGTACATGTCGCATTTTTTGCCATTTGTTTAATTCAGGAAGGGAAAATTTGCAATGCGTTCTTCAAATCCGACAACACGCCATATCGAAAGGGCAGAAATCAGACACGATAAGTTCTTTAGTGCACATGCAAGATGTGTTATACACGTGTTTGTAAATGTTTCGTCATGTGTATTTGTATTGCCCTCGTGTGTTCGGAAGACCCGGCCCTGGCCTGATGGTGTGGATTCTGCTTGGACTCCACAGCATTATGCTACGAGTAAGTTAAAATAGTTCAGTAAAAATTATGTTTATCATCAACTTTACTCAATTTTCAGATATTTATTTGTATTGAATACATCAATGGTTGTGTTGTCACGTGTTTTTGGTGGAAAGCAGTCAATACTAGCACCCAAACTCACACGGAGTGGGGAGGGGGGAGGGGCGACCCCCGCTGGCCTAGATGAGAAGCGAATGTACCAAACACTGCTCTTTCCAGGCAGCAGCCAAATAATGTTTTTCATTTGTATATCCGAAATGTATCCGATGGTTTCTCCCACAGGCCTACTGGTGCTCGTCGTGAGGCTCGTCTTTGGCGACGGCTGCGCAGAGTTTGACCCGGTCGGTTGCCAGGCCAACCCATCAATATGCGGAAACGAGGTGTTGGCAGTGTATACGTGTCCAGTAACATGCAACAAATGCCGTAAGTATCATAGCTTTAACCGTTTGTCGCTGAATAATTAAATTGAATCGAAGGTACCGCAGTTGCATATCGATGGTTTGTTTATACTGTATGATAGATTGAAAAATTAGATTATCTTTTACTAAATAATCATCTAAAGGTTGCTTAACACATGTCTCGATTTTTATAAACGCTTGATTAAATATTTATTTTAAAATGTGTTTTCGTTAAATGGTTTAATAGCAACGTATAATTGACTCACTCACAGTTTGCAATCTCTGTGTAAATCTGTACCATTAATATTTTTAGAACTTTTGTAGGAGTCACAACACCTATGATGGTTGCCTGTTTCATTCAGAAAAATAATGTTGTTGTTTTTATTTGATACAGATACTTTTGTGCTTTACTGTTGTGCTGGTGTATGTTGTACGAACGTTACGTACTACAAAAACCTAACTATGCTAGCTTATACCGTAAAATGTCGTCATACATATATCACGCACGTGATTGAAAAACGATCGAATATTGGCTTAGGGCAGCTCATGAGAACTACGTCGTGCTTTCGACGCTGCCCGAAGCCAATCTCAAGTTCGCTTGTAAATATTCGGATATCGTCGCGGATAATTCACATGGAATATATTGTCACAGAAGAAAATTAAAAAGAGCAATTTGTATCTTGTTAAATCTATGTTACCAGATCACATCTAGCATCGAAATGTTTGCTATTGCTATAAGGAACACTGATTGTTTATGTGCTTACTTTATTTTTCGCATTTTTTTACGAAATATTCGTTGATTTTGAGTGTTCCTGGGGCTTTAAGGAGAGTACGCCGTTTTCACTCTTAGGATCCAATTCGACTCCCTTACATTAACCAGATACTAACCTTAATGCGTGAACATTTTATAAACCATTCCCGGCCGATGAATAGAAATTTCCGTAAAGAAATCGAGGCAACGTTGACAAAATGACATCGCTATATATTGCAATGATCATGTAATTAGCCTCGTGAAACAAGTGCAAGAACACAACCAAACAAACCTAGAGGAAACTATTACATCGTGCATTTTATAATTATATAGTTCACACGCTAGTATAACGTTAATGTTGGCGAGATATTCCATATCAAACTATGTGTAAAGCTCAGATATAATAACCAGAAGACAATTAAACACTGAAACATCTCTCAGCCTTCTTTTATGGTAAAGGGTGTTTTGTCCAAGTCAAATAAATGTGCAATTTCTGCAATCCATGCTATTTTTGCCACTGACATGTAAAGAGGAGAGGCTTGTTTGTGTACGGTGTGAAAACGTGTTACATTTTAGCCATCTGGTGAGACGATTATTAATTAAGTGCTCAAGTGATAAAAAGAGTAAATTACCTTTTATTTCCATGAAGATATTTAGCATTCACTAACAACTCTGAATTTGTCTAAATCAACCTTAAATAGACCTCAATCGGAACTCAACTTACTACGAATATTTCACAGTTGTATGAACTTAACTTACATAAATGAGCCCCTATTGACAGTATATTTGAGGTTACCATAATTTGAATATCAATACAAGTTTTTCAAGTTTCAAGTTTTTATTAACAAAACATCCAGAAGGCCAAAAGCCCAAGTGGATAAAATAAGCGCACAGTCTTTACAAAGTAAATTGTTAATGACTATAAACCGGTATAATACGTTTCATTGCCACAACATAATTCCGTGGATATTGAACATTGTATTTGTTACTAATGTAAATCAGCGGAAAACTCTGTGTTTACTGATTTTCGAATAACAACTGTAAACACGATTCTCTAAGGTAAAAAAACACTAACCTTACACTCATAAACTGTTTAACGTAAACATATTTATCGCTTACTTTTTGTAGTTGGTGCACGTTTTCCACGTGTTTATTTAAATAATGCGTGTAATGTCAGTTGATAAGCATATATCGAATAAACCAATTACATCGGAAATTAATGCATTAAACGGAAAAAAATGGTATATAATTGTATATTGTATATTGTATATAAATAGAATAATGTGTATACTTTGACCATATGTTCACGACTCTTCGTATTTTTGCCAACAGCTACCCCTGCACCTACCACAGCAACTCCTACAAAAGGTATGTGTCTGATTCTGTTTCACCACCGTCACGTTAACACACATTCTATTTTTACACACGAATACATTTAAAACCATTAGATACTATTTTGTCAAACATATTTGAATTGGATTAGAACGGAAGTCATACACTATTAAATTATGCTCCTTATAGACAAATGTTTCTTGATTTGTTTAGACGACCAAAGATGCATTTCTCTAAAATTGTTGTCAATAAAACATGCGTTCGTTTCTGGACCCGATTTGCTTTTTATTCCAAGGTGGTGACCCAGTCATTCATAATTGTATTTTGTGCGTATTTCTTAAAATTAGGTATAGCATTTGCTTAATTGCCCTAATTACGGGAACATTAAATGTTAATATGTTTTTCACTTCTTGCGGTTTTTCATTATATTACATGTTAATTAAATTAAAACATATATAACTTTTTACTAACAACGCTATGCACACCATTATGCTTGAATGGTTAAGACATTTTAGGCTTGGAACATTAAGAAAACCCGAATTTGTGTAACAATCACTGTTAAGTACAGTCCTGGACATCTAATTAAATACGAACAAATTCTATGAAAAAGATGTTTTTCTTAAGTGCTTTGCATTTATAAATGAAGGATATTTTCCGTGAGTATTGTTTGTTCAATGTCATAAAATAGAAAACGTGGTAATAAAAAAGAACAGTTTGCATTTAATTGTCAAAAGATGCAAAGAATTGCAAAACATAACGTACGAGATACGCCACACGAATACGCAAATAACGGATGTACTTACTTACGAGTTGACAATGTTTGTGTTGTTTTTTTAAATGTTTTTTTTTTCAAATAGATATTGACCTACATTATTAAAATGCTATAATGTGCACAGATAATGTAATATAAAAAAGGCAAATATATATAAACATGCAAGTTTATTAATACATCGTTTTGCACATGTATATAACTCTTATTCTGATTTAAGTGTCTGTTGTAATGATATGTATTAAGTGTAATTATTATTACTATTTCTTCTGTATAAGTATTCTGTTGCAGATTAATGTTATATAATTAAGCCGATAGTTACCAAGTGGTGGCAGTAACGTCCTTATCTCGGCCCTCTATAAAAAGACGTGTTCAAATCTTCAGAGCTGAGTCATTTAAGTTGGTTTGGAGTAGCAGTTGCATGGGCTGATATTTTCTGCCTGGAAAGTTACATTTAGACTAGATTTAAAAAATACCTGTCTTTCAAAAACAAACTCGACATAGAAAATTGTATTGAGATTGTATTGTTTGCTTTAAATATATTATACGCGAACCAAGGTGTTCAGTAACGAGACTTCTCTGGGCCGAGGAGAACTTAATTGTTTGTGCTTTTTACAAGAAACTGTGAAACAATTGCCCGGCATATGTGTAGCGAGCATGCATTGTGACCGATTTGGGCCTCTTTAAGCATTGAATACTTAGCCCACTGTCTAAACGAATGTTAATATACTGACCATGACAAACAGTAAAAAAATGTTTCATATCTGCCTTTGGTTCTTATAGTGGCTGATTTCTGTCGTGTCGTTCTTTCAAATTGCCGTGTTTGAAAGTCGCCAAAGCGACAGCAAACCAGAAAAATAAACGCCAGAACGACACATAGGGCAACAGATATCATGCCTGTCTCAGTGGTGCCATTTGTGTCATTCTGGCAGGTATATTTGTCTTTCTTTCGTTTTGGCGTGTTGGTGACCATCTTCAAATCCGACAACACTCCATACCGATAGAACAGAAATCAGCGCAATAAGTACAATACGGTGCACATACAGAATATGTCCTATGCTTGAGTTTCTGTGTGTTTTTTTGTGATTTGAAATTTCGTTTGTTCTCGTGTTGTCTGAAGACTCTGGATAGTTGTGGTTTTCGCGGCAACTACACAGCGTTATAATAAGTTAAAATAGTTCATTAGAATAAATCGGTTGTCATCAACTAAACTCAATGTCAAGATATTTATCTGTATTGAAATACATTAATGTCGTTGGGAAAAAACAGTCCATAGCAGCAACCAAACTCACATGCGCTCACGAAGTGGTAAGCGGACCTTGGTCAGTTGCCTACATGAGAAGCGAATGTACCAATGTGGGCAGCTGCGAAAGAAAACGTTGTTCATTTGGATATTCGAAGTGTTCCTGATAATTTCTTCTTGCAGCCATTCTGAAGCCGGTCGTGAGGTTCCTCCTTGACAAAAGCTGCGTCAAAAGCAACCCGTTTGGTTGCCAGGCCAACCCAGCGATATGCGGAAACGAAATATTGGCAGTGCAAGTGTGTCCAGTAACATGCAACAGATGCCGTAAGTATCATAGCTGTACCCGTAGGGCGCTAAATAATTAACTAATAAAGTTAAGCCGTAGGTATCGCAGTCTGATATCGATGGTTAATATAGTATAACGGTTTGTTTTTTTAATCAGATTATCTTTTACAAACTGTTAATTTAATGGATGCTTTACACTCGTCTTGTTTGTATTAACGCTCAATAAAATAGTAATTAATTATAATAAGTTGACACGTATGGCATTGCTAGCGGTGAAATCAAAAGTACACGGTGACAATTTTCTTAATCAAATTATTATGTTATTTACTGTAAAACATTCAACTTGCATTGCATAGTACTGGAATATAAACGTTTTGTTTATCAATGTTAATACCAGTTCAACTCTAAGTCTGAAAGCACTTTCATAGGCTGAAAGAAAAAATCTAGGTGCATGCAGACTAGCACATTTTTGAAACAATAACCATGAGTGTAGTTAAACATGATTTGTGCATCTTTTTCGCTACTAAGCTCGTTTGCACATTGATCACGTTCAGTGTATCTATATAGCGACAGTTTTACCATTTAAAGATTTTAAAAAAAAAACAAGGTAAATGATTTGGGAATAGATTGAGCGGAATATTTCACCGTTGCCAGCCGTTCAAAAAACACACCAAACTGCACAACACATGTAATGGTAACGTGACACAGTTGGTAACCTCTGTCTGTGCAATATACCTATTCATGACTTCTGTGTGAGTCACACACAACACATATAGTGTTAAGCTCAGATAAAATAATCAGAAGATGTTCATATATTTCAAGACCTAACTTATTATTTAAGGATGTTTTATCCAAGATGAATCACTTGGATTTGTGCAATAATATGCTATTTGTTCCCCTGAAATGTAAAGAGGACATTCGTGTGTAGGATGTGAACACGTGTTGCATCATCTTCATATTCTGTGACAAATATTGACCGCATCAATGCTGTCTGAAATGAAAACAATACAATTACTTATCTTTAGTTTTGTGTCCCTTAGTTATATTTAGCATTCAAAAACAACTCGGAATTTATCTAAACCAATTCATAATAGACCTTAGTCGAGACTCACTTTATAGCTTAATACAACATTTTACAGGTACATGAACTTGGGTCACACGAATATTCGCATATTGACAACATATGTTAGGTAACTGTAACTTGGATGACAATACCTGTATTGGTTATATTGTAAATTTGTGGAAAACGCACTGTTTACTGATTTCCGATAAGCAACTATAAACAGGCTTGTTTACAATAAAATGTCTACCTTTCACGTTAACTTTATAACGTTAGTGCACGATTTTCAGGTATTTATTGACATCATATTTGTAATGTCAGTTGATAAGAATGCATCAAACGAACCAACTTCTATACGGACATATAATATATTTAACGGAATCGGTTCACCATATTTTGATACTTTGACAAAATGTTCACGACTCTACGTTTTTTTGCCAACAAACAAGAAATATCTGTAAAAAAAGATATGCAGCGTATATCCTGACTTGGAAGGAAGGAAGTAGGAAGGAAGTAGTTATGTTTAATTTGATTCTGTATTAGAAACAAAGATGCACACTTGTTGAAAAAAAAACATTTTTCTTTTTAAAGTAAAAAGGGTTTATTATTTATATGATAAATTGCGAGGACAGAGTTACGGGCCTTTGTTTTGACATCTGATATAGTGTGAAGCTAATGATGGTGCCCTATTACTAATGATACATGATATAAAGTAGAACAACATGCACTTACTGTGTATGTATGTGTGTGATAGAGAAAATTGTCAAAAATATATTTGTTTAATATGAACATTAAGTACGATACACTATGAGAACACATGATAATGTTTGAATAATTTATATGTACATTATGTGTGTTGCTGCTTATATGGGATCCCCACCAGGATTTGAACCTGTATTTCCTCTCCATATGGAAAGGTGTGTTTGCTTACACTATAAGGATGTTCCCATTAACAGCAATATTGGTTACACTTATTTCTGAAAACTATATTTTCTATTTCAATAACTATGCGTAGATACATGTTTTGAAGCTTTTTTAAGGCAGAGGTCACTCTAGTTAAGACGTGTACCACAAGGGAAGAAATATATACATAAAAACGCAAAACCAGCAAACTCCTTAATCACACTATACTAAGAGCAACTGTAACCCAACTCATATCGTTAACTTAGTAAGTATCACGTATACTTTTATAATTTAAAAAAAATCACTTCACTGTTACGATAGTTGTAAACTATTTATTGAAACAAGAATCGTTTTAGAAAGAAGACTTTTTTTAAACGGAAATACGTGTACATTTTTTTTCTTAAGCAAATCATTTCGTTTAAATTATTGTTAATTTTATTGAATTCAATTATCTTGGCCTATGCGGTTCACACAGTGACAGCACCGGGCGCACGTTTCCTCCGGAAGTCGGCCTCAAAGGTTAAAGGGAGAAGGAGTGTAGTGTGCTTGGACTAGAACCAGCCGCCCGGTTATCTCAGTAGCATATTTAGCACGTTTAGTACATAGGTTTAATCATGCATCCTATTTAGCCTATTAAGCACCCTTTTTAGCCTATTTAACAAGTTCAGTACATAGGTTGGAAAATACATGATAATTAGCCTATTGAGTATATTTAGCAGCCTTTTCAGCATATTTAGGGGGTTTGGTACATATTTTGAAAAAATAAATCCTATACGCACATGTACCAGTATTTTCCGCCTATTAAGCAAATTTAGCAAGTTAAGTGCATGCATATTATAAGACACATCCTATTTAGCATATCAAGCTTATTAACCAGCCTTTGAACAATTGTATTTTATAGGTTGAAACAAACATCCTATTTAGGCTATTTAGAAACCTATATTCAGCCTATGCAGTCTATTTAGCTAATTAGCAATCTTATTAAATAGGTTGAACCATTCATCATATTATTAAGTTTTAGCCTATTTAGCAAGCAATTTGCATTATTTGCACAACGAGTTTGTATGCACCGTTAAGTGCCCCTTTCGAACAAACAAGAGTTATCCCAAGGAAGTGACATAGCGCACGCTGATCTACCGTCCGCTGCCTGTCGGGCTGACCTAGTTTCGGCCCAGGGTTTTAGTTAGGGCTGGCGTCAGGAGGACGTTCATCAAGCCTATTAAGCGTAGTATACGCAATATCAACGGCAAGTGGATATGCAACTTTAAGGGCCCCTTTCGGAAAAACAAGAGGAAGCGACCTAGTGCACGCTGATCTCCCGGCGGCTGCCTGTCGTGATTACCTACTCTCGGCTCGGGGTTTTAATTATGGTCGGCATCAGAGGGACGTACATGAAGCCTATTTAGCGTATTATGCGATATATCGACGACGAGTGGGTATGCACCTTCAAGGGCCCCCTTCGAACAAACAAGAGTTATCCCCCGGCAGCGACCTATTGCAAGCATATCTCCCGTCGGCTGCGTGTCTGGCTGACCTAGTTTCGGCACGGGGTTTTAATTAGGGTCGGCGTCAGGGACACATTCATGCAGCCTATTTAGCGTAGTATGCGATATATCGACGACGAGTGGGTATGTACATTTAAGGGCCCCTTTCGGACAAACAATAGTTATCCCCCGGAATCGACCTAGTGCGCGCTGATCTCCCGTCGGCTGCCTGTCGGACTGACCTACTTTCGGCTCGGGGTTTTAATTAGGGTCGGCGTCAGAGGGACGTTCATGCAGCCTATTTATTGTATTATGCGCTTTATCCAAGGCGAGTGGGTATGCACTTTTAAGGACCCCCTTCGAACATACAAGAGTTATCCCCCGGTAGCGACCTATTGCAAGAATATCTCCCGTCGACTGCGTGTCGGGCTGACCTAGTTTCGGTTCGGGTTTTTAATAAGGGTCGTCGTCAGGGGGACCTACATACAGCCTATTCAGCGTATTATGCGATATATCGACGACGAGTGGGTATGCACCTTTAAGTGCCCCTTTCGGACAAACAAGAGTTTTCCCCCGGTAGCGACCTAGTGTAGGCAGATCTCCGGTCAGCTGCCTGTCGGGCTTACCTAATTTCGGCCCGGGTTTTAATTAGGGTCGGTGTCAGGGGGACGTATATACAGCCTATTTAGCATATTATGCGCTATATCTACGGCGAGTGGGTATGCACCTTTAAGGGCCTCTTTCGGACACATAAGAGTTATCACCGGAAGTGACCTAGTGCACGCTGATCTCCCGTTGGCTGCTTGTCGGGCTGACATAGTTTCTTCCATGGGTTTTAATGAGGTTCGGCGTCAGAGGGGGGGGGGGGGCGTAAGTACCGCCTATTGAGCATATTGTGCGCCATATCCATGGCGAGTGGGTATGAACTTTTAAGGAACCCTTTCGGATAATCAAAAGTTATCCCCCGGAAGCGAACTAGTGCAGGCTGATGTCCCGTTGATCATTACAATCACCATCATCACCATCACCGACACCACCATCACTTTCACCACCAACTTCACCACCACCATCATCACCAACACCATAACCACCAACACCAGCAACATCATCATTTCCACAACCACTTCCACCATCGCCACCACCATCAACATCATTATAACTAACACCACCATCATCAGCATCACCATCACAACCACCGTCACCAAACCACCACCATCACCACCACCATCACCACCAATATCACCACCACCATCAACAACACCACCATCATCACCACCACCATCACAACCATCACCACCACCATCATCACCACCAGCACCACCACCACCGGCTAAATTGAAGAATCTTCGTGGCATCCGTAAACGTTGCGCCATCCTTCTCCAGCAGTGGAACCGGATCGTGATAGAGTCCCATTTGACACGAACTAGTAACTGAAATGAAAATAAATTAAACACTACTTTATTGAAAATATACATTTTAGTATCATTTTAACCAACGAAAATATTAAGGGGCGATAACAGATAAATAAAGTTAAAACGTATTTGCATATATACCGGTAGGTAAATTAGAATACGTCCATTTGCAAGAAAATGTCAGAGTTTAAGTTAAACAGCTGCACTGAAAAAAAGGATAAGATGATGTAAGACCTTAGTTACTGCCTTTAGTAAACCTTATCGCTGTTGGAAAACAGAACGAAAACGCTATCGAGTAGACTTGATTTTTAGAGCTAAGGCGTTTTAACACTGCTTACGCTGACTCGGGCAACTCGGACTCGCTGTACCAGCACCGTCGACCCGCGGCACCAGTGTTTACGCTAGCGGGTAGGTGTGAGTGTCCCTCGCAATAAAACTGGGGAGCCTTGCCAGAGTTTGAGCAGACAGACAAACAGACAGAGCGTCAACAACATTAAAACGTCCTAGCTCTAGAAATCAAGTCGAATGGACAGTGTTGTCTTTCTGCGTACCAACAGAAGTACTGCCTACCAAGGGAAGTCAACGACAATCGAACATCACAATTATCTCTTTAAGCACACCTGTCTAACGTCAATTTAAAAAAGAAATCACTTATCTTTGTATTAACAGCAGTGGCAGGGATGACATGTCAACGACCCATACTTCAGTCTTTTAACTGTGACCTCCAGCAGTTGGTCGTGGTGTATCCGATCCCGTCGCGAGTTACTGTATGTATCCAAATAAACGGACAGCTGTTCGAAAAAAAGATATTTTATAGATGACACCCACTACGTATATTGGATACAGACAAAGGACATGTCGCCAATATGTTTTTTCCAAAACTATTGATTAACGTTTTAAAGTGTTCCAAATCACAATGTGCTATATTTTTTCAAATTAGTTGCAGCGCGACACCCTTTTATTTACGATTTATTTATGTCAGTTTTGAAAGTTCAAAAGGAGTGGATTCCGTAAAAGTAATCATACATATTGTGGCGCACAAGTGATTGTTAAATGGCTATCGCTTCCATGTTGAAAACAACAAACATATAAATGTGTGTTTATGTTCAGCTTAAATTTAGTAATATACTCGTTGTTTTCAATACTTTTGGCGGTATTTTAGTCAACAAATTATATTTTCGTTCTTATTCGTTTTGCGTGTTAAATATGTATTATTTTCAATTTCCTAAACCAAACTCTAAAACACTCATCACACTTACAAGCACTGAATTGCAAAGCACACGCAAATAAGACATAAGTAATAAACCTTTATATTTACCTAATCAGGTGAACTGCACATCCATTCATTTCAATATCCCAACAAGCAATGGTCAACCCGATCAAGATTCACACCTTGATAAACCACCTGATCACATCTCAGACAGGTTTAACGTGCAACTAGCTCAAATCAATTAATGGTGTAGTGGTGCGAAGATGGGCACTATTCTTTGTATTTAATACATCAATTATCATCTTATTCACACAACTGAAGCATTGTGTCGAACTTACAATGTATGATTTAAAAAAAAGAGAATACTTTACACATTTTGTGATTTTAAAAGTCTGCGTTAACTGTAGCCCTATGAGCTAGGCTTGAAAGCGTATGTAATGTATAGTTATTATATCTCAAAAATCGCTGAATGATATTTGGATGGCGCCAGTCGAAGTTTAACGAACCCTTTAAACGTTAAAAAACACCTGATGATACATTTATTTATATATTTTAGTTTGGCCACACACTGTCAGATCGTCGAGGGTATTTGTTTTACTAGATCGGGCGTAGGTTTTATACTGTTATAACATCGTCCTAATTCGAATAAGATCGGCACTGAGCAATGTTCAATTATCGTCAAGGTATCGGTCAAAGACTGTTCAGCCATCGAACGGCCATCTGTGCAGTCAGCCAAAGGCCCTTATTTTACGGGCGGCGGCATGACCTCGATTCATCTTTCAGTGAATTTCCTTTGCAATAATCCTGCATGCGCGACGACCCTCACATTCACACCGGTACATTTATACTGTTATAAAGATTGAAATGCATGTCCCATTAGTAGTCCATTATATGTATACAGAATGTCCTGTGAAAAGCAATACAATTCGGATTGAAGCGTAAAATATATACCGCGCTCTGTGAAAAGGGGGTTTAATGCATGTGCGTAAAGTCTCGTCCCATATTAGCCTGTGCAGTCCGCACAGGCTTATCAGGGACGAAACTTTCCGCTTGTATTGTTTTCTTCGTTTAAAGGAAGATTCTTCTTGACGAAAATCCAGTTTAGGCGGTAAGTGTCGTCTCTGATTAGCCTGTGCGGACTGCACAGGCGAATCTGGGTCGACACTTAACGCACATGCATTAAACCCCCTTTTTACAGAGCGAGTCTCAAATATAAACGTGACATTGACCTACCGGTCGTGATCCAATTCGTCACAACCCACTGTATCAGACCCCGCAGACTCGACGCATGCAATAACGCAGGACAAAACATACATTTGATGAAACTGTGTAAAATCAGCTCGGGCACCGTTAGGCTGGAGCAAGGTTACCTAACATTTGACGCACGTTCATTATTTACATAACGACTTGTTTTGATGGTGGTGACGATGGAAGTGGTGATGGTGGTGGTGATGAGGTTGGTGAAGGTGATAGTAGTGGTGATGGTTGTGGTGGTGGTGGCGTTTGTGATTGTGGTGATGGTGGTGATGATGCGTTTGATATGCGAGCAACGTACGTCAGTCGTTTGTTGTGACTTATGCTGTTTACTGTAAACAACCCAAAATATACTACCAGAAAAGAAAACAAAAACTATCTTTTAAAAAAGATATTAGGCGTGTATCCTGCCTTTGAAATAAAGGTAGACAATTGACGTTTCTAAGTTATTAAATTAAAAACAAATGTTTAAGTATGGTTGTGTTCTTTTTTCACTTAATAGTCGCATATCCACCGCATGAACTGTTTGTTACAGAATACCATAAGGGCCATCGTGGTTACACATTAAAATCCAGAGGGCGACAATGCGATAGTACGATGGCGACAATGCGATAGTACGATGGCGACAATGCGATAGTGCGATGGCGACAATGCGACAACGCGATAGTACGATGGCGACAATGCGATAGTCATCGTACTTTCGTCATCGTATTATCGCATTGTCGCCATCGTACTATCGCACTGTCGCCATCGTATCGTCGCACTGTCGCATTGTCGTCATGGTACTGTCGAATTGTCGCATTGGCGCCATCGTACTATCGCACTGTCGCCATCGTATTGTCGCCTTGTCGTCATCGTATTTTCGCACTATCGCATTGTCGCCATCGTACTATAGAATTGTCGTCTATCGCCTTCCGGTTCACAAACTATTCTTATTGCAGAAACAAAGTAGAAGTCTTTATAAACATGTACATTGAAAGAGGCTACAGTTATAATGAAATCAAATTCTTATTAAGTTATAGAATGGGTATGCCGAACTGTAAAGTATTTTTTAAAGTGGCTCCATCTAGGAAAAATACGATGTGCGCATGTGTACCGGAAGGCGGTAGACGACAAGGCGACAATTCGATGACGACAATGCGATAGTGCGACAATACGATGGCGACAGTGCGATTGTACGATGGCGACGATTCCACTGCTGGGACGACGGCTTGTTTAAAACTTTATACTTCAACATGTTAAATGTTCAATTTCGAAAACAATTAAACATGGTTTGGACAAAACGAATATCAGGATAGTGAAAAACGATACTTTTGTGAACTAAAATATACTAGTACACGTACAGACAGCAATATGGTAGTAATTACTCAATATGAGAACATAGCATTTAAGTACAAACGCTATGGCGCTGACAATCCTCTGAATATAAAGGGGCACACAAAACTGTATTGATGTCAAGAGTTGAGTGTAAAACTGTTCTATCCATCAATAGATAACATTGTGTCATGCTGAACATGCAGTAAAACAGTGTAACATGCTATATACTGCAAAGACGCGGTCATGTTTCCAATATTATGTGGGATTATGCTCAAATCAGCCAATGGAATAAATGAAGTGTATTCATTCGTATCTAGCCGCGGGAAATTTTATTTGAATTTTATTGGACACATACAAAGGTCATGTTAGGTGAAAAGTTGGGTTAGACAGCTACGCCGAAAAAAGGTTCACACACGAATATGATTTCAAAACATAAAATAATATTGTATCACGTACATGGTTGCTTGGATGAGGACGAACGACATAAGTTATGTTATAATGCTCCGTATAGACTAAAGGTTTTAGGTTCTACAATTTTCTTAAACTATTACAAATGTACATGTCTATAATCGTAATCAAAAATGCACGTGTACGTTTCTGAACCCCAACTACTTTGTCATGCCCGTTTCAAGGTGGTCTTTCATGATTGCATTTTGTGGGCATTTCTTGTTGTTCCATTTGGCCATTGCTCACGTGCCCTAAATACGGGAACATTGCCTGTTACTGTGTGTTTCTCTCCTAGTGATGTTTTTTCAGTATACTACAACTACAAAAAATAGCATATTTGTTATCGGCTAAACAATAATGATAAGAAATGTATTTTGAATTTGGCAAAATCGTGCATTTTAGTGAGAACTATAAAAAAAAAAATATATTATAATGTAATCCGACGTTCGTTCTGCGCCGCTTCCATTGTAAGAGTAATTAATAAAAATCAGGTTTTTGTCTTTTTTTATAAAAGAAATAAGCAACTAGCATGTTGGCGTATGTGTTATACACAGACAGGTGTTTGTATATTATAATACATGTAAAGTGGAAGTTGATATCTTTGTTAATGCATCTTGTTTGAAGAATTTATTACAGACATCTGTATTATTGCTTTGTCACTTGTATTTGTATTTATTATTTCAGCAACACCTGTACCAGGTAACTAAAAATATCTGCATTCATTTCTCTACAATAAATTTGCGATTATACGTTTTTACGATTATTACTTATTTTCTCGAAAAATAGTCTTTGGGCATACATGTGAATAAGTTTACACATACGGGTTGAGCAATGATATGTATGAAAATACGTATGCTAAGGTGAAGAAACAGCATTACATACACGTATTGTATATATTCTACAAATGCCAGCAGTTAATGCAATTTCAGCGTCACGGCTCAACCGCCAGACTATTCTTCTATGCCGTCATAAATATTTCGTAAATAGTTACCTTTCCATGCTGTTGCATATCTCATAAAAATATTCCTTCTTTAATAAAAACCTGTTAAAGGTAGTTGCTTGAAAAGAAGTTATTGCAAATATTAATCACACAGTAAATAGAAATTTCTATTAGTCGCAATCCCCTGATATATGATCCGTTGTGGAGGCCATTTTGTTATCAAGTGAGTACCCTAAAAGCGCTGTTATTCTCTCTGGTCGCCCTTACAATCCGTAATGATATTGTCCATAGCATCTTCAGTGAACGAACTGTTGTACTCACAGTATATGTAACACGTTTTAGGGTTATTCCTAAATAATTTCAATATCCTTTCAAAAGACAAACAGACTGTCGACAAAATGACTTAGTGTGCGTTCAAACAAACGGAGACGCGAAATTATCTGTATACACGATGGTTTGATTCTTAATTATAACACTTAACATGTGTACGGTTGAATCGTGTCGTTTATTTTGTCCTTATTTGACATCTCTACCAAAATAGGTAACCTATTGTTACCAAATAAAAGAGAGGTTAAAATGTACAAATGCCTAGAGTCCTATATCTTTTATAAAACATATTCCAGCCGCTCAAGAAAAAAACGGCAAATCCTTTGTCAGACACAAGTTATATGTAATCCACGTAGCATGAAGTGTGAATTAGAAAACATTATGTAGCATACTTTTAACCACTCGCTACATAATTCAAATTAATTGTGTGTTTTTTTTTAACTAAACGACCTTTGAGTATTGTTGAGATTTACAGCAGGGCAGTTAATTTATAGCAACTTGTATTCACAAATATTTGTATAAAATAATGTAACAAGGTTTTGACTATTTTTCAGCCCCGTTGATACATGGCGCCGGCACACTCTATGGGAATAATCCAGTCCCTGCTGTTGACGCGCCTTTCAACACGACGAGGCAAGATAGAACTTCGATAATAACCGGAGTCAGACTGTTCTGTGATAAGGACCTTTTGGACATACAGCTGCAGTACAACAATATATGGGGATACGCGTACGGCGAATGTGACGTGCTTCGGGCCATCCACAGCCTGACCTACGAGTTTGATTCAACGGAGTGGTTAAACAGAGCCGATGTAAGCCTCACTGAAGGCTATACGTGGGCACTCACACTGCATACGAATAAACGACAACTATCTTCGAGTGGAGTCCACAGTACCCCACCGATCAGCGAGAGGGGCGACAGACTGGTGGGGATCGCAGGCTATTCTGATTGTTGGTTTAGCAGGCTTCAGTTTATCTGGTCTGAATAATGCCCGATATAACTTCGTGATTTTTGTTTAATGTAGTTCAATGCGCAAACATTCGTAGGCCCTGATTATGTGGATATTGAACTGTTACATGTATCTTTGATTTTAGTTCATTATATTTAAAGGAACATTAAAACGCGTGTTTTTAAATGCCTGCCCAACTAAATATTAAATGAACGCTCATGTTAACAGTACTATTAACGTTTTGTGTAATGTTTTTACTGTTTGTAATTAAATGGTAAAAAGTAGCACCAGTTGACTAAACCAGCGATTTTGAATCATGTTTTGATAATTTTCAAGTAAGTTTTAAGTGTATCCAAGTGATTCCGTCTGCTTAATCCTACGCGTAACTATGTAATTACGGTTTGTATTGATCGCGTAATAGAATATCCACTTGCTGTAATAAATAAGGGTGAGGAAACGGACAGCAGTCAATTTAAACAACGTCTCTTTTCGTGATAAAATAATGTTTCTCAAATGTTATGGAAGAAAGTGCGAACGCAGGTATACAAGCAATCCAACAAGCATTACACCAAACAATCAAGCCAGCAAGCAATTAAGCAAGCAATTTAGCAATCCAGCAAGCAAGCAATCATGCAAGCAATAAAAAAGCAAGCAATTAAGCAAGCAATCCAGCAAGCAATCAAATAAACAAGCAATCAAAAAAAGCAAGCAATCAAGCAAGCAATCCAGCAAGCAATCAAAGAAACAAGCAAGCAATCAAACAAGCAATCAAAGAAACAAGCAAGCAATCAAACAAACAATTAGACCAACAATCAGACAAGAACTCAAGCAAACAATCAAGCAATCAAACAAGCAATCAAACAAGCAATCAAGCAAGTAAAAAAAAACAAGAAACGGTGATATCGTATGCACAATAAATAAAGCTTAATAGCATGGAACTGTTTTTTTTCCATTGTGTAATTCTATTTTAAGAGGTTAAATGACTCAAACGACTTTTAATCAAAATCATAAACTTGTATATAATGAGTATGGTGACATTTATATGTATCACAACTCAAAAAATAACATGCTGTTACTTATGTATGCTGTATTTTGGGCCGGTGGCCTTTATTTACAAAATAAACTTTTGTCTTGTCTTGTCTTGTCTATATTATTTTATCTGGGTCCCAGTTTCCGACGGTAATGGTATTCGCCTAACTTATAGGCTTATTAGTTCTTTTCTTAAGACACCAAGTACTGGTGCTACCAAGGACATATAATCGAGGTTGTTTCAATTCAGTATTTCGATTCATTCGAGCTAAAATAAATAAGTTCAAATTAAATGGGAACAATTCAAGCACGAGGTAAAATGCCTTTATGAGCAAGGTCGGAATAATTATTTGTCAATCGTCATAACATTGCAAAAACAAAACAAAAAGTATTATGTACACTGATCAAATGAATTTAAGAAAGCTTTATTCACTGCATCATCACATCCATGGTGTGTAATGTCACGATACCGAACTAAAGCGGGATTTGTGAAAAGATGTGTGGCGGTCCGGTTAGCTCAGTTGGGAGAGTATTCGCTCTGTAAGCGAGGTGTTCCGGGTTCGAGTCCCGGACTGGCCGCAAGCTTTTCCCAACCGGCGACAATGGTGCCCAACGGGGGACCGTGGCGCTTGCAAGTGACGCTTGCAGTTCTCCATATAACCTGCCCGTGGGTTCGTCGGGTTCAGCTATACAACTGTTCCCTGTGACTCGAATTTTAGGACGAATTCCAACTTTGCATGGGGAGAATGTCACGGTACCGAAATAAAGCTGGATTGGTGAAAAGGTGTGTGGCGGCCCGGTAAGCTCAGTCGGGAGAGCATTCGCCCTGTAAGCGAGGTGTCCAAGGTTCGAGTCCCGGATTGGCCGCACATTTTTCAACACCGGCGACATGTCATATGAAAAGTGGACGCAATGAATGCTTCCAAAGCAATGGTATTTGTCCCTATTCGCATTTCGGTAATCATCATTCTCAGTCTATAACTCTTCATAATCATTGAATCGTTTTAGGAAGCATGCACCCATTTGGAACTTGAAACCTTGAAACATCTTTAAAATACAAAACACAATCGATTTATGGATATTTTACAGTTTAATATATATTCTCGTATAAACTTCATCTGACTGTTTATTTTAATTTCATATATTATTATATGATGCTATAAAATTTCCAAATTATGAAAATTAGTTTTAATATGCCTTAATGATAAAAATACATAAAATAAACAAAATTGTTAATATTGCAAATGATGAATATTCATGAAATATTTACCGGATATCGTTCATTGCCAACGCTTTAGTATCTTTAAATGCGCTTTGTTATTATCAGACTGACATGTGACAAAGTTCATGATGATCAAACTGTGAAGAATTTTCCTACACGAAATGTGACAAAGACTTTCTGTATAAAGCATGACAACATAAAAGTGTTACAAACGTGTATTATTATGGACCAAATCAATATGTCAGTAGGTGGAGTGACGTATTAGTATCCAGGTGTCTTGGGTTCGAGTCGCATACCGGTCGGAAGTTAGTAACCAGGCCCAATGTGACATTATATTGACACACTAAGTTGAAATAACCGTATGTGAAGTGGATTTTTAATGCTCCTTCGAAGAAGCGGGGGTATTCTGGTTTGCACCTGTCCTTCGGCCGGTCCGTCGTAAAGTCGCGTCATCGATCCGGTAATCGTTTTGTTTCCGCCAAATATCTAGAGCACGTTTTGACTTTACTTGCAATTTGTGTGACGATTACTTCGAATGAAGGGAAGACAACAAACAATTTTGTGGTGAACAGGGAAAAGGTCAAGGTCATTGGGAATTGTTACATGATATTAATCCGTTTTGTAACCGCACGATATCAACATTAATGTTTTGATTTACGATAATGTAAGTCGGTATGTTGGTTACAAGGGATTCAAAGTTGATCTAATGTTCGGTAAACAATCTGCAATTAGTTTAAGCTAGAAACAGACACTCCGAATAATTACAGAGTATTCTCAAGTGAAAAGTTTGTGTTGTATATTGGAAGAAATCCTAGAGTGTGTTGTTTTATAGCAATTATTGCACGAAAAAATGAACTTTTAAGTGCGACATATATTTAATAATATCGATTTTACATGCGTGTTTCTGCACGACGTCCCAATTTGTGCGAAAATATTGCCACGCAACGTATTACAGAATGGTTGTAATAAGTCAGACCTGTGCGGCATCTATATGTGATTGTTGAGCAGTATCAGCATTATACGGAATCGGGATAGTGCCATCTATAATCTCGCCCTTCTTTCATAAAGGCGACACACGACACTCGAAGCTGTACACAATCTTTTGCGCGACAGTAGCGGCGACGAACGATATTTTGCGCGACAGTCGCGGCGACGCACGATATTTTGCGCGACAGTCGCGGCGACGCTCGATATATTTAACACGAAATATCGCCCTTGTGCGACAGTCACCCTTTTATATGCGATATCTCGCCCTTTGAACACGACCGTCGCCCTTTGAACACGACCGTCGCCCTTTTAGAACGCGACTATCGCCCTTTTATATGCGAGATATCGCGTTTAATATATCGTGCGTCGCCGCGACTGTCGCGCAAATTATCGTACGTCGCCGCGACTGTCGCGCAAAATATCGTGCGTCGTCGCGACTGTCGCGCAAAATATCGTGCGTCGCCGCGACTTTCGAGCAAAATATCGTGCGTCGCCGCGACTGTCGCGCAAAATATCGTGTATCGTGTGTCGCGCTTGATGAAAGAAGGGCGAGATTATGAATGGCACTATCCGGATTCCGTAGCATAACCAGGGGCGGATCCAGGATTTCTGGCTAGGGGGTGGGATATTGAAAGATTTGCTGGGGGTCCAGGGGGCCGATAGGGCCCCTGGTGGGTGCAGCGGGTCAAGGATGGCGAAGCCTCCCTGTAAGCTCCACGATTTTAGTGATTTTGAAGGATTTTACAACCACTTCTCGAGCATGTCACCCCTTATGTACTTTCATCAAAGTACCTTATTATAATGCCAAAAAAGTGCATAGTTAATACGTAATACGGATGGATAAAGCCAGAAGAAATGCTATAAAGAAGAACACATTGACGGTAAACAAGCATAAAGAAGAAAAATGAGTTTAAATAGGTGATTGAGATCTAGTTAAGTGTGAAACATCAAATGAATTGACTTTACTTTGGCGATTTTAGGCCGGGGGGCGTAAGCCGCGTCCGCCCCCCCCCCCCTCCCCTTTGATCCGCCTATGATTACCCTCATCGCAGATGATTTTAATTCAGCTGACAACACAATAAAACTCTGATTAAGAACGCATGACATTAGTAGCCATCCCTGTATTGACGTCAATCAACCACATCTGGTTCTGGATGAGATTGTCGCATGGGCATTGGTCACGTGAATGCATTGAGTACATCGAGTCCTGTAGTTCTATATACCCGCTTAAAGGGAAACTACCATGCATTGATTTCTGCACAAAGAATAGCGCCGCTTGTTTAACTTTTCTGACATTTCAGTCCTGGCTAAAAATTCTAACTTTTATTTAAAACTTTATCTCTCTTCGCGTTTTCTCTTTAACTGATTCGAATAAATTGTAAAATATTTTGTGTTTTTCGTCTGAAATCGTCAAAATATATCGATCAGTACCCAACGTTTAATATAAACCAAGACGTTAAAAATGTTGAATTTGTTACTTTACATGTGCAATTTTGACCATGTAATAATCTGTAAAGCATTATAGAAGATAGCAGTTTGTAGTAAACACCAGTTTCAATCTACCGTCAGGCATTTGTTAATGAAAGGGCATCTTCATTTTTACAGGAACAAAGAATATAAAATGTTTTTGCAATTTAGAAATTTGAAAGTTATTACAAGCAAAGATATATACTTTTATTCCTCCATATACAAGATACGAAAATAAAAACACAATATAACTATATATAAACAATGGTTCAGGTAAATACAAACATAAACGATATATATGGATGTTAACATCAACATCAGCAAAAAAAAGAGAACTTTATAAACATTATTATTTAGTAAAAATATGTTTTGTTACGTAGAAGAGTCTCCAAGTTGTCCCAGTTTGAAGTTTGGATGTCATCAAGCATGATGCATTTACGGAAGGAATTGATATAAATTTAATCGGTCTTAGAAAGCGCTACCTAAGCGAGTTTTAATAACAAGTATGTTAATTGATAGGTCTTTAAATAAAACACAGAAAAGCGCAGAAATGTGTCGTTTGCACAATGTTTAGAAACACTAGTAAATGCACGCTTAACAAGTGGACAATCAAGGCTGGTGTTTTACATTAAAATGCTGAATAATTTATATTTTTCTCTTCAAACGCGTTTTTTGTTGCGCACAGCGCGTGGTGTGCAGCCATCATTATTGAAAAAGATAAGAAGCTTTTATCACAAAGAACTCTACAGAAGAGACTCAAATATCATATGCTTTATGCGGATCCGTGGTAGCCCTTTTCGAGACGGCTTCGCCATTCTTAAAAACGACACCAATGCTAGCTTAATGTAATATAGTGTTGTACTGCTTGAGTACTTTAACGTGTAACTTACTAGTTTCAAAGTAAAAAGACATGCCCAAACTTCACAAACATTACCACCAGAAGGAAATGTAATGGTGGCCTGTTTTTAGATATAGATGAATTATTGGTGGCTTCAAATCTAGTTTGTATTAAGGGCATGTTTCACGTTTTGTTTTTAATGAACCCATTGAACTTCTTATCTACTCTTACGGGGATTCAAACCCACATCAAAAATGTAATGCACTAATCTTGTGGCCAATCCGATAGGTGTACTGTCAAATGTAAATTATAACCAGACCTGGATTAGGCAGAGTAGGCAACTGCCTATGGGCCCCCCGACTTTTAGGGGTCCAATGAGCCCGTGACGAAAGCTTTGTTTTACTTATTTCCATAGCCTAATCTGATTTGTGTAACAAAGCTAATTATTTTATATCAATGTTATGTTCCGATTTAAGGATATTGTCACATTTTATGTCTTGCCAACCTCGGCACTGGTAGGCTAATTTTAAACGAGTGATATCGACTGAGCACTGGCGTTCTAGTAGGCACTAGGCCAACTAGGGGCCTGAGGCCAATTGCCAGTTCAAACATTAGACTGACACATGCCAATAGTACCATATCGAGTAAAAACATTGAAACAATAGAGACACGTTCTCAGCTAGGAGTCACGTGGGTTCTACACTCGCAAGCGCTACAAAGCGTTACAAACACGTGCATTCGAGTTAAATTAAAGACAAGATGTTCTCAACGGGATGTTAGAAGTTTGGAAAACGTGTGAAAACATTTCTCTTCGATACTTTTGACGGATCAGTGCGCATGCGTTGAAAATTAATACATATATCGCGTTTATTACCGTTAATTTATCAAACCAAGAAACAAACGCAGTTTGTACATTTTGTAAAGATTCACAAAACTTAGCTTAAATCATGAAGGTTACTTACACTCAAACTCCCGGTAAAACAAATCAGCGTCGTGAGCGGACAACATTCACACGTGAACAGCTCGACGCTCTTGAAGCCTTGTTTTCGGTCACACAAAACCCGGATGTACAAGTGAGGGTTCGCCTGGCCATCAAACTTGGTCTAACCGGAAACAACATTCTGATCTGGTTTAAGAATCGTCGTGCGAATACCGAAAATACGGATAGTAATGACGTCAGTAAAAAAATCCTGAATTCTCCTCGGGCAGGCACAAGAACCATGGATACCGACGATGCAAGGAACCTTACTCCATATGGTCGCCTCGCGAAGAAAAGAACTCTTGATAATGATAACGTCAACAAAATAATGCCAAAACAACCAAATAAGGGTCCCATATGCGTCGAAGTCGACATTAATGACGGCCTAGCGTGGATGCCAAAGCGAACGTCGACGCCAATTTCCTGCAAGACGGAAAACTGGGATTCACGAGTCGCGTTGAACGCAAGCGAAATATATGACGTATCGTTTACAGAATATTACATCAATGATGCTTACGTCAATTAACAATCAATTGCGTCATCTGGAAATAATTCGAGTTGTAACAATTTTCTATTAGAAACGCGTTCGGTTGGAGAAACTTTAACATCTGGAAACCACCCATGTGAACGGAATCTCAAAAGTGACGTCATGTCGAATATAACGTAGTTTTGTTATGTTATGAGTCACAGAGTGTAAGATATTGAAACGGTACTTTTCGTGTACAGTGTATATATGTATACATATATTCATGTTAATGTTTTATTTGTGTATTAAATTTAATATTATTTATCTCTCGTTTCGTGTGTGTTGTTAAAACATTTTTTTTCAGATTTTTATAAAGTATATATTAATTTTTCAATTAATTATATGCACGTATTAACTTTTTTTTCGAAAATAAAATAATCTCGAGATACAAAGAACTTGATCGTTTTTTTTTAATGCACTGGTATCGCATGAATATTCACAAATGTGTCGCCTTCTGAGAAAACTGGGCATAATGCTTGTGCGTAAAGTGTCATCCCAGATTAGCCTGTGCAGTCTGCACAGGCTAATCCACTTTCACTTACCGCCTAAACTGGATTTTCGCTAAGAAGAGACATCATTGAAGGAAAAATTCCATAAAAGCGGAAATTGTCGTCCCTGATTAGGCTAATCTGGGATGACAATTAACGCACAAGCATTATGCCCAGTTTTCTCAGAACACGACATAAATTTGCAAAAGCTTTACGGTTATCTTGGATGAAAATGACAATACATAAGCAAGTGGAGTCATGTCATTTTTTTACTACACGCAAATTAGCGTGAAAAGTTTCACTGAGTTCCGAATAAAAACTATTTGCTAAGAAAAGTTCTCGGATGCATGGCTTTTTTTTGTTCTTTGAGAATGGCCGTTTTTGAACGATTTTAAAAAGTTCAAGACTCATTTTTTCACATTTGTGATCAGTTTGAGACGCAGCTTAAATCACAATTTTGACTGGTTCACCACCATTTTTTCCTCCACAAAATGAGGTGGCCATGGCCGCTTTACACAGGGGAAAAACGCCATGGGACGTATCTGAAGATTCGCACACAATATGTAGTAATAGACGCTTGCACGAAGTTCAATCATATTCTATTATTCAGCAAAATTACCCACTAGGATATCACGGGTGTCTTGCGGTTAAACTATGTATTCTACGAAAAAGCATTTTGTCTCAGATGTGCAACAAAAACACATGGTACTGTTGGAGTATCTTAATACAATCCGTTAGAATTCCTTTGGAGGAGTTTAATCTTGAATTCCCTGTCCCAGATCCGTCTATACAATATTGCTTATGCAGGTGGTTGGTTCAGGATCTATTCATATAGTCTGTCAAATACATGGGGCTGTTATGGTCCCGGATCCGTCCCTACAATTTTGCATCTAGTATTTTTTATTATAGCTGTGTCACATTAACACGATTTGTTAAACAAAAATAACAAAAAATAGTTTTAAAACCCCTATATAATTCATAAAAAAATACGTTGATGGCCTTATCGATTTAAACAAACTGAGACTAATTTTATCTGATTGATGTCCACATGAAAGAAAACGTACTCAAATCGTGTCTACGGAGAAAGTTTAGAAAAGATCCAATTTGTTTCCAAAACAAAATAGCAGCAACGCTGAGTAATATCGAAAACTGGACGAAGACTGTTTGATCACAAAAAAAATGTCAAGACGCTTAAGGTCGCACATTCAATAACATTTACATTAACTACATAGTGGACTTTGGACACTGTCAATAAACTATTATATTTTCAAAATACTTATTGCAAATGAAACGCCGTATGAAGTGAACTGAGCCTTTTTTACCATAAACTAAGATATTTTGTCAGAGCTGACTCCAGGAAAAAACATATATAACAAGACTAATGCCAATCAATGATTTCCCCTACCGGCTCCACCATTGTCAGATTTCTCTTTGATTTTGTTTAAGTGTTTGTTGCCATAGCAACCAGAATTCTTGACGTAGGAACGAAATGAAATGACGTGCAAAACAATCAATTTTTGCCATCTATCCATGTTTCAAGCTTCATAAAAAAATATGGAGAACTTTTAAAGTTATCGCAGGATCCAGAAACGTGTGACAGACTGACAGACTGACTGACTGACTGACAGACAGAGCGCAAACCATAAGTCCCCTCCGGTGAAACCGGTAGGGGACAATAATATATCGATATTGGAGTCCAGAAGAGTTTTTACTAGTGATGTGTAACCTTGGATGTGGAAAGATTTACTTGGGCGTTTGAGTCGACAACAACAACAAAAACAAAACATCATTACATTTTGGTAAGGTGTTATTTCTATTGTTTTACTTTTATTCAGTATGCATGGTGTTCATTTTTTTTAAAGAATTAATTACTTTCCATTTATAGCTTTGTAATTTCCCTATGTGCTTGTATGTGAAAATGCTTATAAAATACGTTATGGCTGCATTTCGCAATCCTTCATGGGCTTCAACAACTACAAGATACAAGATACAAACATCTTTATTTAACGTCGGATGTGAATAACAAAAACATTAGCTCATGAGCTATTTCCCGACAAAACAATTGTTTATATATAACAAGTGTATATTGAGCTGAAAGAAAGAAAGATTAAGCATATTATATAAGCATTTATAGTACAAAGACATATTTAAAGCACATAAAACACAAACTAAGTAAAAAATGTTCATTAAAAGCATAATATTCTGCAAGTTACAAACACACAATACGACAAAGGGAAAGATACCTAAAACCTATATTGGAGTTGTTTTTGTAGTTCATAATTAAAACATATGTTATACACTTTTAAGTTGTACAAACAGAGCATTGCGGACCTATAATAAAATTAAACAATTTAAAACAAGTATAGCACACAATTCATGTTTAAAAGCATTAGTGCTGCAACAATACGCCAAAAACCGTATTGCAATATATTGTCAGTCAAAAACCCGTATTGCAATATATTGAAATATATTGCTTACTTGTACCAGAATTATAACTCGCCAGCTAATCACCAAAACCAACTTAATTACATGAACATAACATTTGTATTGTATGTTTAGGCTCTAGTTATATCCTATTGGCAATACTAGCCTTTTTTACAAAATGCATTATAAACACAATTAACTCTTATTTTGCCTTTACAAAGAATTTTGATATAAATGAAAGATTAGTATTGTCATTTTGTCCATTGGTTACTCCTATTAAACATTAAAAATGCTGTGCAATTGTGTGCTGTATACTGTATACTATAGTGTATACAATAAATCTCTGGGACATTAACATTTATTAATTATTATAAATATGCTCCAAGTAGAATATGACCAAGTCATTACTGTTTTATTCAAACTGGTAAAGCATATTTATTGCTCAGTTCACAAAATTTTGTGGTGCCGCTCAAGTGCGAGAACAAATTGGATGTTCCGCCACAACATTTTGACACCATCCTTACACCGCTTACTGCAATATCCTACCCCTTCCTCGATCTCATTCGTTTCTCTCTTCCTTTTAAGACTTAAATATTCCCAAAACAACACTTTTTCCCTTGGAATTGGCTATAAAGTCAAACTCGGCGTTCGTTTCGTCTGCCATTTTGAGAACTATTACAAAAGCCGACAAGAAGATTAATAACCCGAAAGAGAATTGTGGATGTTTAAAAGCCGGTCGTGTAACTTATCAGAATACTGTTACGTAATTTGTTTTGGATCATTATTACTTCTGTTTATAATAACATTAATTTACATTTTTATTATGTAATTAATTGTGTTTTTTATCGTATTTACATAAGCTTCATCTTAAATATAACAGTATGACACGCAAAAGCAGATCTTGCGGACTCCCATGTCACAACGCTACTCTGTATACTAGACTTTTAAGAATGCTAGTTTTACGTAACACATTTATTTTTTTCTACACACCGATTTGTTTTGTTTACTTTGATATCATTATTTCGGATGGCTTTTCTGGGCGAAATGTGGATGATTTTTTGTAGAATTTTCGTACCGGTATGATGAAAATCGTATTGCGATACAATATGCGGATTGCGTATTGCGATATATACCGATATACCGGTATATTGTTGCAGCACTAAAAAGCATATACAAGCACATGCACAACAACTACATAGTACATATATACACATATATACATGTTTAAAACACACAGGAAACACACATACAATATGTTATGGAAGAGTAACCAGTACGTTTAAAAGCATATTAGAGCACATAAATAACATCTATATAGCACATATATACACATATATACATGTTTATAACATTTTAAAAAACACACAAGAAGCACACAAACAATTATACATTGAAGACTAACCAAGGAGAAAAAGGAGTATGTTAAAAAGCATATTTAAGCACATGAAAAACAACTACATAGCACATATATACACATGTTTATTTTTATTTTTTTATTATTTTTTTTAAACACACAAGAAACACACATACATTGTACACTATATACAAGGAGAATAAACTTGTGTAGCTATCCTGTTTTACTCTCTATACAAATCCATCAAGTATGTCCAAAACAGCTTAAATTATCACAAAAATGACCCCAAAATCGCAGTGTGTAATTCTCGACGTCCAACTGTCAGTTATGACAGACCGCGAATTTCGGTCGTTTTTTCACAATTGAACAAGAACTTTGTTATAAACTCCACATACGTTTTTCATTTACTAAGTTTTCATTCGAACAACGTCGTTCTTTAGTCCCAGTTGAACGGTAAAAAGTCGAAAAATTAATAAAAAACAACACATTTTGCGTATTGCGCAACATCACGATCACCATTTTAAGGCAGAATCGGTGTTACGGAAAGAAGACGTTTCATTGGTTGAATATAATATAATATGATAGTCTGCGAGGGGTACCGAATGGTATACTGTTTAAACTTAAAACATAATATTTGGTGTATTTTTGTTCTGCAGTTACTAAAGAATGATGTATTTCAAAGGAAAATTTAGTTACTACACGATGACGTGTCCGGCTCGAGCCAGGGGAGAGGTATTTCGAAACTGGTATGTCCATGAGGTAGTTGGTTATTTTATAGACCATTGTCAGCTTGGCTTTGGTTCTTCTGGACTCTAGAGTTTCCCACTGTAGGTGTTCGAGCATTGATGTGACGCTACTGGTGTTGTGGTATCTGTTCATCACATAGCAGGCTGCTCGTCTTTGGACCATCTCCAGGTCATGGATTTGCTGTTTATGGTATGGGCTCCACACAGTGCCGCAGTACTCTAGGTTTGGGCGAACGAGGGAAAAGTATGCTGCACTTTTTACCTCCTCGTTGCCTATCCGTAAGTTCCTGCGTAGGAAACCAAGGGAACTGTTGCCTTTCTTGATTTCTTTTTGAATGTGTGGCTCCCAGGACATGTTCTTTGTCAGCTTAACCCCAAGGTATTTTGATGCCTTTTCACATGCAAGCGTGTGGCCTTTGAGGGTGTAACTGAATAGGATGGGTGATCGCTTTCTGCACACTCGCAAAATGCCGCACTTCTCTGGGTTGAAGGACATTCCCCAAAGCTTCTCCCAGTCCCACAGACGACGGAGGTCTTCCTGGAGCAAGTCACAATCCCGCTCCGAGGATATTTCTCTATGTACCACACAGTCATCTGCGAAAAGCCTAGTCTTGGAAGAGACTTTAAGGGGTAGGTCGTTAATGTAGACTAGGAAGAGGATCGGTCCTAGAACACTTCCCTGGGGCACTCCACTGACTACTGGGGCGGGATCTGAGATTGCTCTGTCGACAGCAAGTCTCTGTTCTGTCTGTCAGGAAGGCTAGGATCCAGTCCAAGGTCTGGCGGCGTATGCCGTAGTGGTGCAGCTTGGTCAACAGACGCTGGTGTGGAACTTTGTCGAACGCTTCGCTGAAGTCCAGAATGGCAAGATCATGTTGTTTCCCTTTGTCTAGGAACTTGAGGGGTTCTCCTGACAGAGTAAGGAGTTGGGTTTCACAACTCCGCCTCCTTCTGAATCCATGCTGTCTGTCAGAAAGGATGTTGTTCCTGTCCAGGTGTCCCATGACATTGCTGACAATGATATGCTCCAGCATTTAACAACATATGCAGGGCAGTGACACTGGGCGGTAGTTGCTTGCTTTGTACCTGTATCCCTTTTTGAATATTGCAGACACCGTGGAAGTCTTCCATATATCTGGGATGGATCCAGCTGTCAGGCACTTTTGGTATATAAGGGAGAGGTAGGGGGCGCACTCATTTGCCAGTTCTTTTAATACCCTTGCTGGGAGCATATCTGGGCCCATTGCCTTTTGGGGGTTAAGCTTCATCAGCAGCTTCAGCACTCCATGGGTCGTACCCTCGATTTGTGGTATGGTTGGTGCTGGTTCCCCATCTGGTGTTGGATTAGCATTACAGTCCTTGTCGTGGGTGAACACTGACTGATATTGTCGGTTCAGTATGTTGGCCTTGTCAAGTGGGTTGCTGTACAGCCTGCCATTTTCTTTCAAGGGTGCCACCCCAGAGTTGTCCTTTCTAGTTGACTTGATGAAGTTCCAGAACCTCTTCTGTTTGTTTGGTTGCTGGTCTTGGTCTTGGTCACCGACTTCTAATGTCTTCTGTAAGGTAGTTCCAATAAGCCTGCCTCTCTAGTCGTTGAGAGGTAGCTTTGGCGTGGAGATAGCTATGACAATCCTTCGACTTTCCTGTCTTTTTTTGTCGGACGAAGAGTTTATTTCTCTTTCTGTGGAGGGCCTGACCGCTTTTGTAATCCAAGGTTTGTGTACCTTATTTTCAGACAGCATTTTCTATGAGTTGGTTGGTTCATAAGCCTTTTTAGGAGCTCCTCAAAGATAGACCACGTGTCATTTACTGTCATATCCTTGGTGTCTTCCATAAACTGTAAAATCTGTGTGGACATCTCATCGTGCATCGACTGGTAGTCGACTTTCCTGAATTGGTAGACCATTTATGGCGGTTTCTTCACCTTCCTTGGGCGTAGAGTGGAGTCCACGAATATGGCTTCGTGGTCGCCTATCCCAGGGATGGTCTCGCATTTATTGATGAGAGTAATGTTGTTTGTAAAGAAAACATCAAGAATATTACTGGTGTACTCCGTTATACGCGTGGGTGACTGGACAACTTGGTCAAGAGATGTGTCCTTAGCTACCGGTATTGACAGGAACTGTTTACACTGGGTGCTGTTTGTGGCCTGTGGTTTAGGGCAATCGTTCTCCCAGTCAATATCAGGAAGGTTGAAGTCACCTCCCAGCCATAGGTGGGCGTTTCTTGGGATTCTGGTGTGGCTGGCGTTGAGCTCTTCCAGATATTCTGGATCAGTGGATGAAGGTGGTTTATAGCACAAACCAATGTAGAGGTCTTGTGCTCCTTGAATTTGGACCTTGATCCACACCGCCTCTAAATTGTTGTCTGATTTCAGCTCTTCTTGTTTGTCACTCCGGTGTTTGTCTGATACCAGGATGAAAACTCCTCCTCCAGTGGTTTTGCTTTCTCGATCTTTCCGGTAAGCATTGAAGTTGGCCGGAAACACCTCTGATATCCAATAGAGTCATCAAGCCATGATTCAGTGCCAATGACTATATCAGCCTGTGTCGCTTCAATCATGTTTTGCAGTATCGCCTTCTTGCCTGGGCTTTTGATTGACTGGCAATTAACAACCAGAGTTCTCAGTCCATTTTCAGTCCTGGCAGCAGTAGGGCTTTCCCTAGAGCTATGCTGATGCCGGTGAGGCGACGAAGTGGCATTTGGGCGGCTGAAGCTGATTTCACTATCTGTATGTGTGATATTGCTTAGGGCAGATTAGCTGTTTGAAGTGTCAAACAGGGTTGTGTCAAATATCCCTGTTAAGAAGTTTGGCACACCGCATTGAACCCATTCCCAAGTAATGTTAGTCAGTGCCTTAAAGACAGAGTCCGGCATCCCCATGCATTCCTGATGGTACCATACTTCGCAGGAATCACAACAAACGCAGGGTGTTGTCCATTTGCATGCTTTGCTGCATATAACACAGGGGAATTTGATCTGTCCATCATTGTTGTGTCCCTAACCAAAAGGTGTATAGAAATGTTAGGCGTCATTTTGTCCGTTTTTGTGACCCTAATTTTGCATTCAGCTTTAGTCCAACTTAAACTGAATGACATAATTTAAGTACTGTAGAAAACTGAGGAAAAATCCAAACAATCGCACTGTAATAAAAAAATCTTTAATGCTACCTTATATTTATTTCAGTGAATCGGTTCACACTTCATCCAGACCAGAAAGCTTAATGCTTGGGAAAAAATCACATAATTAATCCAGTCCAAGCTTTCTGGCAATACTTGTACCTTAATGCTCAGACCCAAAGTGAAAATGGCAATACATGTATGCAACCAGCATAAAACCAGAGACTCGCAGTCTGTTCAGGTTTTATTCTGTTTGCTGCTCATCAGTACCATAGGGTTGCAAATTGAAACCTTTGAAACTTGAATCTATTCAGAAAGGTCTCAAATTTTTTTAAGGGACCACAAACTCATCAAAGTACGTATCTGAGTGGTAAAAGGTGACACAAGATGGCGTGCATTGACATGGATGTGATACGGGAGCTGCCCGGCTACAAGGTCATATTGAAAGCCATCCTCAAGTCACAGATCCAGCAACTGGTTAGTACCGGTCTTGTATAGTTTAATTTAAATTGATCCTTGCTCTGGGAAAACTAGGCTTAATCCATGAGTGTAAAGACGACACTAACTGATTTTATGGCATTTTTTGTTAAAATTTAAAGGAAGTCTCTTCTTAGCGAAAATCCAGTTTTGGCAAAAGTGACGTCCCAGATTATAAGCCTGTGCGGACTGCACATGCTAATCAGACTTATGAATTTTCATATTGAAGAGACTTCATTAAAAGAGAAAATATTAAAAAAGCAGTACATGTCATACAAGAATAGCCTTGTGGATTGCTTATTTTTCTAATCAAATGCATTTGAGATGCGGCTGTTAACTGTTGCTTAATAAATGTGCGTAAAGGGTCGTCTCCAATAAGCCTGTGCAGGGACGACATTTGTTTTGAATTTTTCATTTAAAGGAAGTCTGTTCTAAAGGAAAATTCAGTGTAGGTGGAAAATGTCGTCCCAATTAGCCAACACGGACTGCTTGTGCTAAACTGGGATGACACTTTACACACATGCACTTAGCCCAGTTTTCCCATAGCACAGCTCATGTTTAATATTATACTCCTACCTCAAAGAATCTTAATGTTTAATTTCTTCAGATTGACCAGCTGGCCGCGTGCACTGATGAGGAGTCCGTGATCCTGACAGCCAGTGTGTCTGATGGATCTCTCAGTCACCTCGGGTCAGAGTCTGGCAAATCTTTCCTCCAGGAAAACGATGATGTCAAGTCCAAGTTTCTGGGATTCTGTCTGAGAAGTAGGTTTGAATACAGGGTGCAAGATCAACAGGGTTTTTAGGGGTTGACACACGGGCTGGACAGAATGTAAACACACTGTTAAGAACTTTATTTTTGCAAATATCTCAAGTTATTGAAATTTATTTGCAAAAATATTTTGTGCATAAAAGACAGTTTTTCTTGCAGTTTGTGCTGATATCTTAAGATTTAAGAATAAATCCTTAAATACATCTGAATTTGGTGCCAAACTTTCACGTTGCGTGCAGCATAAATGTGTACATGAATGCTGTACACATCAAATTTTTGGCCAAGAACACAGGCTTATTAAATAAAGTAATTCTGATGTATTTCACATTGCCATAAGCAGCATAAAAAACTATTTTTTATGCACTAGTTGAAATTCTTACGAAAAAATTGTTTTAAAAGTTATTTGAAAAAAGCACCATTTACTGGTGTGTTTACATCCATTAACGTTTAATTGTGAACCCCACAAAGTCATGTGATCCTTCACCCTTAATACCCCCCATTCAGGACTCAAAATTCCACTTGTCTGCTCATGCTGACAGGGCATTTTTTCCAGATTGAGCTGAACATTATGGCTGGTTGTTCAATGCAGGCGTTTTCCTGGCTTTTTTGGGTAAAATGCAAATTTTGGATTGGGAATATTTTTGAGCAAAAATTTCACTGATTTGGGTAAAAGCAATTTAATATAACTCTTTATAATAATAATTCAAATTATAAGAACAAAATCATATAAATTATAATTATATACTTTGCATGATGTAATTGAAATAAAATTGAAATATAATAATCATAAGAAACTTATTTGAAGTTTTGCTTCAATCTTTTTTTCAAATTAGGATTTTTTAACCATTTCGCTTAGGTAATGGGTCCGTTTAACAGACCCATAGATACTGCTGGAAAAGGCCTGCAATGGGACGAGTGCATTTTAATGGCCCCGTTGGCTAACAGTTAAACAGCAACAAATATTGGATAAGGCAAGCTTGCATGGAGACCTAGCGTGGGTTTCTACTAAATAATTTAGGTAAGGATTTAGTTATTGTGCTGAAATTGTGTGTGTAGGTATGCAGACTGCTATTGAAAATTGTGTGTGTAGGTATGCAGACTGCTATTGGAAATTGTGTGTGTAGGGATGCAGATTGCTATTGGAAATTGTGTGTGTAGGTTAGGTATGCAGACTGCTATTGGAAATTGTGTGTGTATGGATGCAGATTGCTATTGGAAAATGTGTGTGTAGGTTAGGTATGCAGACTGCTATTGGAAATTGTGTGTGTATGTATGCAGACTTCTATTGGAAATTGTGTGTGTATGTATGCAGACTTCTATTGGAAATTCACTTAAAACCAGTCGGGTCAAGGTCAATGTAACTTTAACTTAAAATAGTTTTCATAGTTTCAACTCAGTAACTTGAGTTTGCTTGGATGTATAACATTGGCATCTTGTGTGTAGTTAGCTTGGGATTTCACTGTTTGCTACATGAAATTAATTCGGAAAACATTGAAAACCTGGTTTTGTGGCGTTGCCATGTTTCTTGCTGTACTTAATAACTTTCAAGATTTTAGTTTACATATACAGTACCTCTTTAACTACTAACAATGTTCTATTTCAAACATGTAAATTGAATATGATCTTTAATTACTTTTATTAGTAACTACATTACCTCAGAGTTAAAACAAGCATACATAGAAAATTCTAATAAGTTTTCTGTCTGATTAGTGATTACTCATGAGTTAAAATGGATAACCAACATAAACCATAAATATCCACCATGTTAAATGTAATTCCATCAGTGTTTGTGAATGTCAGTCACACTCTACTGTGGGCAACTCCAAAATGTTGTGTTCTGTTTTACTCGAACTTTTACAGAATGATTTTAACCAAGTGCTTCAATGCATTATGTCTGGGATTTGAGATTTGATTGTTTTTACTGCTTCTGCTTTATTACCTATGTCATTTTAATCAAACATTACAGTAATGATATCAGATAATAAACATGTTATGTTCATATGCCATGATTCCAGGGCCTTGGGATAGCAGTTTAGCCTGATTTTTCGTTGAAAAAATCACAGCTTACAGATATGCAAACATTTGGCGAGTTTGCACTGGCAATTTAGGTTAGAGTTTTGAAAACCTGTTGTATTTTCTTAAGTTCTTATCCGATATTATTAAAAAATTTACCCTTATTTTGCTTGGAGGGTCCTCTATCAAACATGTACACATGGTTTTGCTTCACTGCACATACAAGTTAATTTCTTCAGGGTTCCATGTAAAGGCGCAACAGGAAAGAGAACAGCCTTCGCGATCCTTTGGGCTGGTCCATCAGTCACGTCAGACCCACCATCATATGGGAGCCACACGGGCCAGTGGCATTACCCGAACATTCCAAAGACACCAGCCATATGCAAGCAACCGAAAGGCTTTCAAATCATCCGTTGAAAGCCCAGAAGCTCCTCTTGCAATCGTGGCGAACACTGCCCCAAAAGAGACAAAGCCTCTTGCTACTTGTACCTCAGCTACAGAAGGTGCAGAACTTGATGAAGATGCTTGCACTGTGTCCCTTAATTCGGATGCAAATGATTCCAATTTGCCTGAGAATGACATGCAAAGTAAAAATACAACAAAGGTGGATGGACACCTAGTCAAGGAAGATAACTCTGCTGGTGAGGAAGTTGATAACGACGATACTGTTGCCAGTATCAGTGTGAAGATCGAGCCCGGGGTGGACTCTAAACCGGACCAGGGTGCGGACTCGGGCTGGGACCCGGACGGGTCTATGGACTTGACTCAGTATTCAGCGGAGGCATCCGGCGGCTCACCGGGGCAGGCCATGGAAGACCAAATGGCTCATCACAGTAAGTGTATACCAGTAGTTGTATTTAAAACCTTTTTAAATCTTGAGCCCTCAAAAAATAATATTTTAATACCTATGAAGTGAGTAGAAACTGAAGGCTTATTGAAACGCTTTGGAGTCCATTTCTTGGGTAAAACCAGTATTTTGGTGGAGATCTTAAGAACACTCCCACAGTGGGGATCATACCGTGACCATATGTCGCTAGGCTGACACCATATCCACTAGTGACTACGCCATGCCAATAACTAACAGTAGGGTTACATCGGGGCAACATTTAGTCCTGTACTAGTATTAACAAATCTCAGCTGGAATTGCGCTGGTGTTGTATTCCAGAAGCATCTTAAGTTAAATTTTATTCTTATCCTTAAATTTGGAAATTTTCTTAAGTGTTTCATTTCCTATTGAAAAAGTTTGGCATAAAGAATTACATCAAAATAACATCATTATGTCAATGTTATTATAGGAATACCAAAAGAAACATGTGATTCCTTATCTAGTAAAGAAATACAAAACATTGTAATTTTGAACTTAAGTGAAATTATTTAAGAAATGACTTAAGATGTTTCTGGAATACCACTCCTGGACTACAAATCGAAGGATAGCTGGTTTGCTCGCCGAGTTGTGAAATACCTTATGTGTTGATTGGTCTTGAAATTATTTTTATGTCTATTTAATCCCCACTCTGATTAAAGTAGCGCAGTAAAAGGTTATATCCATAGACTTATATCCAAACTCTCTTTTCCCTGACAGTTGTGGACTAATTAGTACAATATGGTGTAATGATCTTGATTTCACTTTGATTAACATATTACAATTGTTATGCCCCCTTCTTCGAAGAGGAGGGGGTCTATTGTTTTTGGCTTGTCTGTCTGTCTTGTCTGTCTGTCATTCTGTTTGTCCAAAACTTTAACCTTGGTTAAAGTTTGGTCATTACTTTTGAATATTGAACATAGCAACTTCATATTTGGCATGCATGTGCATCTCATGGAACTGCACATTTTGAGTGGTGAAAGGTCAAGGTTATCCTTCAAGGTCAAAGGTCAAATATATGGGTCAAAATTGCTCAAAGGGGTCATTGTGTTTCTGACAAACACATCTCTTGTTAATCCTATTTTATAGTGGTTGTTTTTGTTCTTTTGTTGTGAATTTCCTGTTTGAAATGAGTGTCAAAAATAATTTTATGATTATATGGTGTAAACGTGATAAACTTAACAAATATTCAGGCCTTACTTTGTTTTTTTGTCGGGATATTTATTGTTTTTTTTTAGTTAAAAAAAAAGAATTAAAAAAGGTCAGACACAGTGAATAAAATAGAATAGATCTGTACTGTGCCATGTACTACTATAAATTAAGTTAAAATATGCTAGATCTAGCATTCTACTCGTGCATTTTAGTCGGCTGCATTTCAATTATTGGGTCCATACTCTGGACTGTGTTGATAAGGTAAGTCAATAACACTAGAAGTTTTGCTACTTCCTAGCTGTAGTTTGTTGAATTGTTAAATGCTTACTGAAATCAATATGAGCCGCGCTCTGGAAAAACAAGTCTTAATGCATGTGGGTAAAGTATTGTCCCAGATTAGCCTGTGCAGTTCGTACAGGCTAAACTGGGACAGCACTTTCCGCGTAGACTGGATTTTCGTTTAGAAGAGTCTTAATTTAGACAAAAAATTCCACTAAATTGGAAAGTGCACTTTATGCACATGTATTAAGCCCAGTTTTCCCAGAGCGAGGTTCATATGCAAAGATCTCAATGCACATGTCCCTCCTTCACAGGTGGTATTGGCCTACCGGACGGTACAGACCAGTACCCCTACGCCTCCCCAGTGAGCGTGCAGGACCTCACGTGCGCCTACTGCTACAGGATCTTCACCACCAAGGCCAACCTACGTCGACACGTCCGCATACACGAGGGCATCAAGCCGTTCAAGTGTGAGTTCTGTGACAAAAGATTCAGCGACGCCAGCAACTGTAAGAAGCACGCCGTCGTGCATTTGTTGGATTCAAACAGTTTTGATTCTTCGCAAGGGGGGTTAACCCTTCCCCGCACAGAAGCGCATTTTGACTCATTTGTAGCCCCTAAGCAAGACCTTTCTTAATAGAAGTTTTAAAGGCTCAATTTCAAATCATATAAACACATTTATACCCATTTGGAGTCCCTAAGAAAACTGAATTTGATTAAAGACCTTTCTTAATAGATTCAAGTTATAAAGGCCTAATTTCCAATCATATAAAGCACATTTATTCCCATTTGAAGTCCCTAAGAAAATCGAATTAAATGAAATACCTTTCTTAATAGATTCAAGTTGTTAAGGCCTTATTTCCAACCCTATGATACTGATAAGCAGAAAACAGCATAAGACCTTTACAGCCTCTGAGTTACTTGCAGGCTGTTCTCAGTGTTCTGGTTTTATGCCTGTTGCATACAGCTATTTTTACTTTGCTTCTAAGTGGAAATGAGTTAATAGGTTTAATGTACTTGCAGTATTGACATTGAGTGATGATACTTTGACCATATGACTTTTAACTTGTGTGTGACCATGTGACTTTTGTGTTTAACTTTTTAACTTTGTAAAAGTGTTTATTGCCATTTTGTAGTTCAATTGTAATTACCGGTATGTGTTTGATTTCATTATTGTTCTCAAGTATGTTGATATTGTTTGTTTAAGATGCGTGAAAGCATTAATTAGTAGTCATGCATGATTGATGAATTGGAATTATGATTGTGTATGTATTTTTGTTTGAAGGAAAGATTTATTATACTGTTCATATTTATTATAATGATTTTTTAAAGTTAATCTACATATTGATGCCTTTCCAAATTAAAATCACTAATACTCTGTAACTGACAGCTAAAATGTGACAGAAAGAAAGTAATTCTCAAAGTACAAGCAGCATATTTCATGTGCTGATTCAAACTATATTGTACATAATTCAAACATCGGGGATAATCAATATGTTTGGTGGATTTTTAAGAAATACTGCCATATATTTGTCGTGTTCTGAGAAAACTGGACAAAATGCATGTGCTTAAAGTGTCCGCACAGGCTAATCAGGGACAACACTTTCCGCTTAAATTGGATTTTTGCTAAGAAGAGACTTCATTTAAACGAAAAATGTCAAAAAAGCGGAAAGTGTCGTCCCTGATTAGCCTGTGCGGACTGTGACAATTTACGCACAAGCATTATGCCCAGTTTTCTAAGAACACGACACAAATACTCTTGACAGCTCAAATGTAAGGAAAGGAAGTAATTCCTTTGGATTCAAGTATAAGCAACAAATATCAAGTGCTAATTAAAACTACATAATCCGAAACATCATTGATTTCAAAGGGACTGTAAACCACGAATGACGAAAAAAGAAAAGTTCTAAAATACCGTATTTTTTGACAATTATTAGTTTATATTGATAAAAATGTCACGACTGGTATATTACATTACTTGAAAAAAGTTATTATTTTCAGTATATTCGGTTATAAAATTTTGCGATGTGAAATCGAAAGTACATCGCAAAAAAGGTGACATAACGATAAACACACTATAAATAACGCAAGTAGATTGATCATTTTATATATAAAATATATACAATTCACTACGCATGCACAATTTGCATTCCTGGGTTTACCACGTGACGATGATGATCAATCTACTTGCCTTATTTATAGTTAACTGGTATACATACCCATTAAAAATAAATAAATACAAAAATAAAGTAAAATAAAAAAACAACGTTTTTCAAGTTATGTTATATACCAGTCGTGATATTTTAATCAATATAAACTAATAATTGTAAAAAAATACGTTTTTTTAGAACTTTTCTTTTTTCGTCGTTCGTGGTTTACAGTCCCTTTAAAGAAATACTTACCTATACAAGCTATTCTCATCTTACTAGTTTGTGGCATTACATTAGATGTTAACTCATTATGCATTCAGTAACATTCAAACATATGACCTTTACATTAGATGTAAACTCATTATGCATTCAGTAACATTCAAACATATGACCTTTATTATAAAAGAAAACAGTTGTAAACGTAGTCCTGAAGTCTCAGAATGGGTTGATATGGGTCACAATCACCTAGAAAAACAAATCATATGGTAATGACCCATGAACAACATTGACCTTTTGCTAAACATGTTATGCAAATCCTTTAATTAATGCCTTTTTTGAGGCTCTAGAGATCTACTTTACATAAACAAATGTGGACACAGACAGGCGAAGACAAAACCTTTTTGTTGTGCGATGTAGAACTGTTTAGTTTAACATGAATACTAATCTTTTACATGATTGGTATGTTAGTTCATCTGTAAATTGGTGTTTGTCATGTACACTTGTATTGTTGTAATTTTACATAATAATACACATTCGAGCAGCGCACTGGAAAAACTTGGTTTAATGCATGTGCGTTGAGTGTCATCCCAGAGTAGATTGTACAGTCTGCACAGGCTAAACAGGGAAGACACTTTCCGCCTAGACGGGATTTTCGTTTGGAAGAGACATCACTCAAACGAAAAATGCCATAGAAGCAGAACATGTTGCCTCTGATTAGCCTGTGCAAACTACACATGCTAATTTGGGACGACACTTAACGCACATGCATTAAGTCCTGTTTTTCCAGAACAAGACTCAATTTATCTGTTATATGATTTGTATCTCAATTCAATAGTAAATTGATGTTTGTAATTTATATTTGTATTGTTGAAATTGTACATATATTCCATTTTATAAACTATAGCTTAGTTATGGGACGTAAGAACACCAATGCTTCAGAGGCACATTACATATTTGGCGCCTAATCCTAATCCATTCATCCTCAAATCTCTGTATTTGTGGGAATTATTTGTGAAGTGTATCAGATGAACAGTACATATGCGTTAAACAATTGTAATATTTTCCTTTTATGTATTTTCTACTAAGACAAATTTTCCAACCGGGTATTGGTGTATTATTTAACCAATTTGTTGTTGTTAAAATGAAATGTGACATTATTTGAATACTGTGCAATATGAATAAACGTATGTTTGAACAAAGGCTTCCTCATAATATGATCAGAAAAATGTTAACATGTTGAAGATGTTTGCGCTGCGGTGTTGAGTATCTTGTCCGTTTCCTTATTTTGTTGTTCTGGTTGTTTATAACCAGAATGTTTAGCTTTTTATGCCCTCGAAGGTGGGCATATAGTGATCGCACTGTCCGTCNTACTGCCATATATGTGTCGTGTTCTGAGAAAACTGGACAAAATGCATGTGCGTAAAGTGTCATTCCAGATAAGCCTGTGCAGTCTGCACAAGCTAATCAGGGACAACACTTACCGCTCAAATTGGATTTTTGCTAAGAAGAGACTTCATTTAAACAAAAAATGTCATAAAAGCGGAAAGTGTTGTCCCTGATTAGCCTGCAAACTGCACAGGCTAATCTGGGATGACAATTTACGCACAAGCATTATGCCCAGTTTTCTCAGAACACGACACAAATACTCTTGACAGCTAAAATGTTAAAAAAGGAAGTAATTCCTTTGGATTCAAGTATAAGCAACATCAAGTGCTTATTAAAACTACATAATCCGAAACATCGTAGATTTTAAAGGGACTGTAAACCACGAATGACGAAAAAAGAAAAGTTCTAAAATACTGTATTTTTTTACAATTATTAGTTTATATTGATAAAAATGTCACGACTGGTATATTAGATTACTTGAAAAAGTTTATATTTTCAGTATATTCGGTAATAAAATTTTGCGATGTGAAATCGAAAGTACATCGCAAAAAAAGGTGACATAACGATATACACACTATAAATAATGCAAGTAGATTGATAATTTTATATATAAAATATATACAATTCACTACGCATTCACAATTTGCATTCCTGGGTCACCACGTGACGATGATGATCAATCTACTTGCGTTATTTATAGTTAACTGATAGTTTACCTGGTATACATACCCAGTAAAAATAAATAAATACAAAAATAAAGTAAAAATAAAAAAACAACGTTTTTCAAGTTATGTTATATACCAGTCGTGATATTTTTATCAATATAAACTAATAATTGTAAAAAATACGGTATTTTAGAACTTTTCTTTTTTCGTCGTTCGTGGTTTACGATCCCTTTAAAGAAATACTTACCTATACAGGTTATTCTCATCTGACTAGTTTGTGGCATTACATTAGATGTAAACTCATTATGCATTCAGTAACATTCAAACATATGACCTTTATTATAAAAGAAAACAGTTGTAAACGTAGTCCTGAAGTCTCAGAATGGGTTGATATGAATCACAATCACCTAGAAAAACAAATCATATGGTAATGACCCATGAACAACATTGACCTTTTGCTAAACATGTTATATGCAAATCCTTTAATTCATGTCTTTTTTGAGGCTCTAGAGATCTTCTCTACATAAACAAATGTGGACACAGACAGGCGAAGACAAAACCTTTTTGTTGTGCGATGTAGAACTGTTTAGTTTAACATGAAAACTAATCTTTTACATGATTGGTATGTTAGTTCATCAGTAAATTGGTGTTTGTCATGTACACTTGTATTGTTGTAATTTTACATAATAATACATATTCGAGCAGCGCACTGGAAAAACATGGTTTAATGCATGTGCGTTGAGTGTCATCCCAGAGTAGATTGTACAGTCTGCACAGGCTAATCAGGGAAGACACTTTCCGTCTAGACGGGATTTTCGTTTGGAAGAGACATCCCTCAAACGAAAAATGCCATAGAAGCAGAACATGTTGCCTCTGATTAGCCTGTGCAAACTGCACATGCTAATTTGGGACGACACTTAACGCACATGCATTAAGTCCAGTTTTTCCAGAACAAGACTCAATTTATCTGTTATATTATTTGTATCTCAGTTCAATAGTAAATTGATGTTTGTAATTTATATTTGTATTGTTGAAATTGTACATATATTCCATGTAATAAACTATAGCTTAGTTATGGGACGTAAGAACACCAATGCACCAGAGGCACATTACATATTTGGCGCCTAATCCTAATCCATTCATCCTCAAATCTCTGTATTTGTGGGAATTATTTGTGAAGTGTATCAGATGAACAGTACATATGCGTTAAACAATTGTAATATTTTCCTTTTATGTATTTTCTACTAAGACAAATTTTCCAACCGGGTATTGGTGAATTATTTAACCAATTTGTTGTTTTTAAAATGAAATGTGACATTATTTGAATACTGTGCAATATGAATAAACGTATGTTTGAACAAAGGCTTCCTCATAATATGATCAGAAAAATGTTAACATGTTGAAGATGTTTGCGCTGCGGCGTTGAGTATCTTGTCCGATTCCTTATTTTGTTATTCTGGTTGTTTATAACCAGAATGTTTAGCTTTTTATGCCCTCGAAGGTGGGCATATAGTGATCGCACTGTCCGTCTGTCTGTCCGTCTGAAATTTCGTCACACTTTGCATTTAGTTTTCGAAAAATGTGGAAAAACACTTTGCGTTTAAGTTTAGAAAAATGTGGAAAAAGGGGGCATATGTCATCCTATGGTGACAAGCCTTGTTGTATTTGGGATCGCAGTAGTACCGTCCGTCGCGCATTGAAAGTAGGTAAGACAAACGCAATAGTGACTTCATTGTTCATGCAACTTTACTTAACTTGAGCAACAACAGTCAAATACATAAGCTGCGCTCTAACAAAACCAGACTTAATGCATGTGCGTTAAGTGTCGTAACAGATTAGCCTGTATACAGACTATCAAGGAACGACACTCTCCGCTTTTATGAATATTTTTATCGAAAGGAATTTTCTTCTTAACGAAAATCAAGTCTCTGCGGAAAGTGCCGTCCCAGATTAGCCTGTGCGGATTGCTCAGGCTAATCTCGGACGACACTTAACGCACATGCATTAAGCCCGGTTTTCCCAGAGTGCGGCTCATGTCTCCGCCGAAGGACTTGTTTGTAGGGAGTGTCATTGAGCTGACGGCTGGTCTGTCATTGCTTGTACTCGGGCGAGCGGTTTTTGCCATTATATCTGTCTTGTTATCATTGTTTTCTTTTAAATATTAGAGGTTACATTATATTATATCATATCTCCACTTCAACTAGACTGTTGATCCGATGATCCGTGATTTAATTGTCATTTAAACCTGCGAGTAAAATTATGACAGTGTGGTTTTGCACGTTTGATTGTTCTGTGATGATGGGCTACTGAAGAACGAAATAAAATTGCAGAATACGCATTTCAAAACAATTGCAGTTAATTTGGCTTGATATGCATATTTATAGATCCTTATTCGCCCCCTAGATAGTCCGCCTGTGGTAAGGTTGTCTTGGAGTACATTCAGTTCACATACTTTATGCCAATATCCGACAACAGCATATTGGGTTGGAGATGATCATTTGTGCAGCATTGTGGGAAAACAGGGCTTAATGCATGTGCGTAAAGACACTTTCCACCTTAACTTGATTTGCGCTAAAAAGAGATTTCCATTAAACGAATAATTCCATAACAAGTAAAAAGTGTTGTCCCTGATTTGCCTTTGTAGAATTCACTGGCTAATCTTTGACGACACTTTACACACATGCATTAAACCCTGTTTTTCCAGAACGAGGCTCAGTTTTGTGTTGTTTTGCATAACCAGTATCCAAACAAGGTATGTGTCCGTGGTGTGGCTCGAGCTCATTAAATCCGGACTCAGAATGCAGCGCTTTACCATAAGAGTTAGATGCATGTGTGAACTAACCGAACTCATTATGATTGTGGATAGTAATTTTCGTTTCTAAGACGAAAAATGTGGAAGTCGAAAGCCATATTTTGCCTCTTATACTTGTGTTATTTAACCGCTTGTTTTCAGACGCTGCCTCTACTAACACAGACGCGGCTTCTCCTACCAAAGATGAGGTCGAGTTCCGAATTCTCACTGGGCCATTACAATCGACAGGTCCGCGTGCATGTAAGCAGCACGTGTGCGACGTCTGCTCGAAGAGTTTCACGTTCGCGACCAACCTGATACGTCACAGACACCTGCATAGCAACCAAAAGACGCTGAGCTGTCACCACTGCGAGTACAAGTGTACCCGGAAGGACCACATGAAGATGCACATTCAGGCTATGCACAAAGATCAGGGTGACTCCGGCGACTTACCTTCCGACTCCCAACAGGAAATGCAGCTATCACCGCAACAATAATTATAATCACGCAATTAGTTTAGATTTATTTTTTAATCTCGATTGCATCGAAATGCATTTGAAACGCTCTCGAGTCCGTTTTTCTGTGACTAGAACCAATACTTGGTGTTCATGGGGGAGATTTAAAGAACGCTCCCACAGTAGGGATCGAACCCATGACCTCCCGGTTGCTAGGCGGACACCATATCCACTACGCCACGGCGACCTGATCACGCAATTGAAATGTTGAAGTAGCTAGGTCGGTCGGTTTTAAAGGGGTTATGTTGAAGTTACAAGGTCGGTCGGTTTGAAAGGGGTTATGTTGAAGTAACTAGGTCGGTCGGTTTGAAAGGGGTTATGTTGAAGTAACAAGGTCGGTCGGTTTGAAAGGGGTTATGTTGAAGTAACTAGGTCGGTCGGTTTGTCCGAATACATGATTTAAGTTTGTGGAGCGAATATATTCATTGTAAATATATTCACATACATTTTTATCATATATTTTGGTCTTCTTTTTCTGTGATACTTTCTGTGAACAAAATCATAATTTTCGCATGTGCAATTATTCATGTTTTATACGTGCAAATAGTTTCTTAAAAACACTCATATAAAGCCTTGTTTGTTGTTTAACCCGCTCACGGACGGCTCGGTTTAGTAGTCACAATTGTCGAGTTTATGTTTGTGCGAATGAAAGTGCATGCGTGCGTGCGTCCGAGCTTGTCTTGACTGTAACTTATTCATCATGCTTTTTTTTCAAATAACTTATCACAATGACCACATGGAGGAAACGTTATGTCGCGTGAGAGACCCTTTGTCAAGGTCACACTTGGAGGTCAAATGTCATGTTTGGCTATAAACAGCTCGTCCGGGCTGCAACTGTGTCATTCGTCATGCCTTTGTAACATTATTTACCAAAAATGACCACCACGAAGTCTATTTGATAAGCCAATGTCAAATTTAGAGGTCATATGTCAAATTTGTCCATAAAACGCTTGTCTGGACATTCACTTAATTACTTAAAGCCATCATGTTTTTTTAAACCCTATCCACAAATGACCACCATGAAGAGAAAACATGGCGTGTAAAACACGTGTCTTCTTCCCGCAAAGGTCAAGGTAATACTTAAAGGTCAAATGTTACATTCGGCCATAAAAACAGCTTGTTCAGACTGTAACTTCATCATTCGTCATGCGGTTTCAAAATAATTTAACACAAATGTAGAGACGTGAAAACGGCATGTCGTTTGTAAGGTCAATGTCACATCAAGAGATCAAAGGTCATGTAAAAACTGTAACTTACATAACTACCGAATTTGGGCCAATTACAGTTTGTCTTGACTGTAACTCAATCATTCATGGTGCATTTTTTTGTTAATAGAACGTGCATCATGTGAAGAAGGAGTTTCTCTTGCCAGCCCTGCACCCCTTAGGCAAAGGTCAAGGTCACACTTATGGTAAAAGGTCAAACATGTGCATGGTGCAGCTAATTAATTCGCTCGACACCATCTGTTCACGAGTGTGCGTAACCAACGGCGCGCAGTATTGCACATGTACATATTCATACATGTATGACTGTAACCAACATCTCGTGGTATTACACCAGAGTGCGCATACATGTTTTATTGTTACAGTAAACTTCTCGTTGTATAGCACCATAATGCGCATAATTGTATCATTGTAACCAACCTCACGTGGTATTTCACCAGAATGCGCATACATGTTTCATTGTAAACAACGTCACGTAGTATTACACCTGAATGCGCATATGTGTTTGACTGTTATCAACGTAAAATTGTATTACAACGGAATGCGCATACGTGTATAATTGTAACCATCGCAACGTAGTATAATACACCAGAATGCACATACGCGTGACTTTGTGAATATGATCAAACATATGCACAGTGTTCGAGCATACAAATTTGTTTACAATTAACACATTTATAAAAAGGGGTTACCAATTAAGTCACACTATTAACTTGATTAAAAAAATAACGGCTTTTAGCTTGACTGCCTGTTAAAGGTTTGAACAACCGGGCGAGATTGCGCTAACACATATCATTGTAACCAGCCTACTCTGTATGGCTTTCGCCAGAATGTGCTTGTATCATTTTTTTACTAAGATCGCGAGGTTCTACATAAGAATACGCATAATAGTATGATTGTTACCAACGTAATGTAGTATGATATAACGTCAGTATGCGAATACATACTAATATATCCATGCAAGCAACGTTGTATAATTTACAACAGATTGCGCATACATGTATCACGGTATGAAATGTATCACCATAATAAGTATACATTTATCATTTTTACCAACGTCATGAGGTTTTACCCGAGAACACGCATAACTGTATCAGTGTAACCAACGTCACGTGGTATAAGATCAGAATGCGCGTAAGCGTATCATTGTAACCAGAGTCAAATGGCATTAGACCAGAATGCGCATATTCGTATCATTGTAACCAGAGTCAAATGGCATTAGAACAGAATGCGCGTATGCGTATCATTGTAACCAGAGTCAAATGGCATTAGACCAGAATGCGCATATGCGTATCATTGTTACCAGAGTCAAATGGCATTAGATCAGAATGCGCGTATGCATATCATTGTAACCAGAGTCAAATGGCATTATAACAGAATGCGCATATGCGTATCATTGTAACCAGAGTCAAATGGCATTAGACCAGAATGCGCATATGCGTATCATTGTAACCAGAGTCAAAAGGCATTAGAACAGAATGCGCGTAAACGTATCATTGTAACCAGAGTCAAATGGCATTAGAACAGAATGCGCGTAAGCGTATCATTGTAACCAGAGTCAAAAGGCATTAGACCAGAATGCGCATATGCATACGATTGTAACAAACGTCACGTGGTATATCACCAGAATGCGCAAACGCGTATAATTGCAACCAAAGTCACGTGGTATAAGATCAGAATGCGCGTAAGCGAATCTTTGTAACAAACGTAACGTGGTATTACACCAGAAGCGTATAATTGTAACCAACGTCACGTGGTACTAAACCCAAATGCGCATGTGTATCATGGAAAACCAACCTCTCGGCCACCCGGTTTTTTTTCGACGTAGGTGTCAAACCGAGCTTTTCACCTACATGCCCTTTACAACGGCTTATGAAATCCTGGGGTTATTATCGCCTGTAGATCCGAATTAATAAATCCGAATATTTCATCGGCTGATTTTAGAGAAATCCCCCCACGTCACTGCGTTTTGGAGATGACTAAATACAGCGTAAAGTATGTAACACTGCTCAGTGCAGAAAAATCCAGAATATTATCTGCAGGTTCATGCGACACATAGACGAGTGCGTGACAAATATTTACTTTATTTAATACATAGACAAAGGGACGGTATACATAATTTGTATGATCCAATATATACGTGAAACCATCGCGAAATGTACCATTAATAAATTGTGTATAAAATAAAAAAAATAAGTTTAGTATATAATTGATTGACGACGGATGCAAAACGAACAAGTAAAGCAGAGTTAGCATAATTGATTTTTTAATCAGACTACGTGCAATTAAAATTGCGTACTCTGAACTGTCATGTTTGCAATGAACGTTTAATATCTTCTTTTTTTAAGTATTTCTTGTTTCTGCTATAATGGGTTTTATTGTTGTAAAAAGTATCCCACCACATTTTGGTGTAGAGAGTAGAGTTATATTAGTAGTTTTTTTTACTTTGAATGAATGGACTCTTTTATATTTAAGACTTATTCTTATAGGAAATAAAAAACATAATTCCGGTGCCGGGGATCGAACCCGGGCCGCCTGGGTGAAAACCAGGAATCCTAACCACTAGACCACACCGGATTGATATCTGATCGTGCATTAAACAGTATTTATCGCTAGTGTGTTTTCGCTGACACAGACCATAATTCCGTACGTTTTGCCCTTCGCCCTAAACTAAATTGATCCAGTGTTTGAGTGACTTTTTAAAATATTATCGAATAGACAACTTTCTAATTTTGTCACACATCCAAAACATTAACGAGCCCGTTGTACCTGGGAGCGAAATAACACAATTGGTGTATGCTCGCGCTGAAAATACATTTTCTTTGGTGATTAATAATTATATTTGAAAGTTATAAAATAATAAATCGTAACAAGCGCAAAACAACTGAATAACACGCGAATACGTTATATAACGCGCTAAAATCTTTATGTAACAGTATATTGGCCGAGTGGTTAAGGCGATAAACTTCTATATCAAATGTCACTGGTTTGGACGCATGTAGTGTACACTTTTTTCTCTCTTTTATCTGTCTTTCTTAAATTCTATTCTTGTTATTATACTGACATTTATCACTTAGAGCGTTTAAGGACGAAATTCAAAGTGCCAAAATCTGTCAACAAAACTCCTTTAAACGTTATAAGGCTTAGGCTGGTGCAAAGCTCATCTAAATAAAACAAAGACGACAATCTTTACAAACAATTACTTAAATTAAAACATTCAAGAAGCAATCAACTAGATTTGGTTATAGCATGTATGTGAATTGTTTTTACAATTAATTGATATATTTATAGGGGTGCAACGAACTGTGCGCGGTACATTCAAACACTTTATCGCGGTACGGTTTTGCGGTATCGCAATAATAAGTATGACTGTGTACGCAACGCCAGGGGCTTTCATTTGACCTAAAGGGCCTTGATAAGATGCTCAGCATTTGTGTTTGATTCGATTTTGACGCCCAATAATGACATGAACATACGTCACGTTGACTCGGGGGGGGGGGGGGGGG